>JAOEHI010022362.1:0-60279 GCA_025447815.1 Percopsis transmontana | reverse complement strand
AAATTACCAGGGCCAAAAAAGTACCACAATGAAAGAAAGAAAAAAATTAAACCCTCTTTGCTCATGTCCGCTTGCCCCCCCCCTGGAGCCCGTTACCCCCCCCCCCCCCCCCAACATGAGAGTGCTCCACCTGCTGGTGGAGCACTCTCATAGGATGAACCAAACCGACCCAACATGACACGATTGCTGCTCCCATGTGTTTCCATGATGATTATGTTAAACAGTGACACCCACACAAACAAAGTGTTTTACAGCTGTAATGAGTTCCTGGACTTGTCCATGGTAAGGCATGCATGCAATGTACAGTTCCGTAAGTAATGTCCCCAACAAACAGAATTCCAAACACACCCCTTTAAATTGGAACATACGCAGTATGCGCAGTTATTTTATTTCACATTTCTGTTCAGTATTGGAGCAACACCATGGATTAACAGCAAACCGAAAGGGAACGAAAGTCTTTGGGAAGCTGTATAAAACTAGAAAAAATGGCGCACACACAAAAAAACAAAAAAAAACAAGAAACCATCAAGATGATAGTAACAATATGTACAATGACCTCTGAGACCAATTGTCATGCAGCTGCCATCCATGTCGAGTTGGGTCGGCCCCTCTGATTGGTCCATGCAGCGCCGGCGCATTGGTCCAGGTGTTTTCCAATTGTGTCTGTCTTGAGCGTATATAATAAAGCAGCAGGTTGTCCACGTGTTCCCCGCTACAGATGCGACTCGGCACGACGGATCTAAAGACAAGAGGAGGCCGTCAGTCACACAGAGCATCTCTGCTTTTTTTAATTCATATTTCTATAAGGGTATGTATTCTTTCCCTCTTCACACAATCGGTACACAAAGCACACACAATCAGTCTTTGGCAGTCAAGAATTAAATCAAGATGTCTGCAAATCCAACTTCATTCAATCATTTAAAATAGCCTTTCCTAGTGTTAAGTTAAAAATGTTAACTAGTCAGATATTGCTACTAATCTATTAAATTGCATAAATCCCAAAGTGCTTAAAGCACATCAAGAAATACACTACAAACATTCAGTCAATTTTACAATTCAAATTCACTCTGTCAAGTGCTGTCAAAAGCAGGCCAGCTTCATCTCAAAGATTAACTGGTTCTACAAAGGCGATGGGAGCTTATATACACCATTCCCAGAAGAAACTGAACAACACATGACCACACTACAAGGCAGCACTGAGATCTGCACGATGACCAGATCCTCACTGCCCCGTATCCTTGCATGCCAGCAACCATTGGATGCCAAAGAGCGTCCTACGTGAAGTTACAGAGCCACTGAGGACAGAGCCCAATCCAGCGACCAGGGTTCTTTGGGGTTAAAGACAGCAGTGGCCCTTCTCTCACCATTTCTTGTTTCGAGGCTTGAGTTCCTCAGCAGCGTTCCGGAGGAAGATGTAGTTCTTTTTCTGGGGATTGTAGTACTCGTGCCCCTGGGGAGTTAAGATAGCACATTGATAGTTAGAATTAAGAACAAACGGTGAAAGACAAGAAGAGATAATGGTTCACATTAGGACAACTGTCTTTTTCATTTCAAACAAAAAAAAATGATTTTTTCGCATTATTCCCATTAGAAGAAAAACCAATACGAGAGACATATTTGTATAGGTATATTTATTTCAACATAAACATGTCTTTTAAAAGATCTAATAAACAAATAAAATAATGATCAAATGAATGATTCATAATTAACCTTATTCGATAGCCGATTTCTTTTTTTTTTTTTTTTTACAGGTGAGGTCATATTTCCGAGATGTGCTTTCAGGTTTCTAGGTTAAACATGTTTCAGCTTGACCTACATTTCATTATCAATCAATGAAAGTGACGTGAAAAATCGCGTAGTACTTCAAATTTTGAATATCCGCTGACAGTCCTAGCTCCTACCTTGGACCAGTCGTAGCTGGAGGCGTAGGCAAAGATGTTGCCGTTGTGGTTGAAGCAGCAGGCTGTGATTGGCTGATCTAACTGTTCAGATGTCTTGAGCTTGGTGCGGGCATCTTTGTCCCAGAAGCTGAAGCGGCCGTCTGAACCCACCGTTGCCAGCGTGCCATGGACAGGGTGAAAGGAGATGGCGTTCACCTGAAGAGAGATGAGAAAGCAAATTCATTTACACTCACATTTGAGCATCATTTAATTTTTAATATCTAAATTTGTCAACAACAGCAGATGAATTACATACATCATAATCATACACATTCATTAACACATCATGTCAGTGTTAGCAAAGCAAAGCAATCTTCAGGCAGAGCTAAGGCAGCATCCTTTCAAATGCAGCCAACCGACTAAACAAGCAATGTTAGCAATTCAAATCCATGTTTACAAGAACATTCATCCAACATGATGTCCTGGGTTCAATCCCTAAAGAAATCTACCTGTAGGTCTCCTTGAACAAGATAGCTAACCCCTACCTGCTCCTGAACACTTGTACTGGCTCTTCTAAGTCACTCCACCATCTAAATTATTACATTAAAATTAATTTTTAAAAATACAATAGTTAAATATATAATAATATTTATTTCTATGTCCATAAAAGATAATATTTTTGTCTTTATGGAGTTAGTGGATAAGGAATGTGCTACTTACAGCATATATGTCCTGTGGGGTGGCTGTGTTTGTTCCATTAGACCTGTGGCACTTGAAGGTGAAGTTGTCTTTGGCCCTGATACAGATGATAGAACCACAGGAATGCCACAGTAAGGACTTTGACAACCAAAGCATCATTCTCTGGGGGCCATATGATAGGAAGTTGGAGTCCCCTGGTTTAAAGGGAATGGATTCTTTTGAGGCACTCACGGGTTTGGAGGGCTGATGTAATGGATGGCCACACGCCCCTCAATGCTTCCCAGGGCAAAGCCAGTAGGTTTGTTCTGCTTGTCCTTGAAGATGGCTACACAGCGGTGCTGCAGTATGGACACAGTAGATGACTCAGTCAGATATGACGATGTTTACATTCTTCTAAAATCTATTTTCTCAATATAGATTTCTATATCAGATGCTTTTAAAAAAAAAAAGATATCTTTATCATTAATTCTATTCTGTATACATGTTTGTTTATTCAGTCTAATCAGATTTTCCAGGACATTTTTAGTGATGATCTAGCTGACAGACAGGGATCGCGCCATACACTAATATGTTCCAGTTCAAGAATGAGTGTGTGACTGGAAAATTGGTCAACTGTTTTCCAGGTTTTCCAGGATGCATGGGAACCCTGCTATTGTATGTGTACTTAGCTGCTGATACACCTCAGTTTGTACCATTATGTTAAAGGGCTGGTTTCAGTTCTACAGATTCAAGGAATACAAATCAGAATGTTTTAAGAGGCATGCCAATGACCCGGACACACAATAGGACAAGTCACCCACCTGATGTTTGAGGGGAGAGTCAATCCTGCGAAACTCTGAGGGCTGGTTCTCCAGCTGGTAGACTATCAGTCCCCTCTCTGCAGTGGCTACCACTGCCATAGGGTACACCTGAATAGAGAAACAAATGATGTACAACAAGGAACCCGGAAAAGACAGATGTTTCACTGTCAATATTATTTGGAATATTGACAGCTTGTTCCCACTTACAACATCTGCACAGTAGCATCTCTCTGGCATCTGTAGGGACATCATGGGGTTGGGCGAGCGAGTGTCCCAAAACTAAGGGATGAGCAGATAAAGGCCAACATATAGTCACATAGTCAGTATACTGCATCTGACGTCCTTTATATCATGGCTTGAATTCAGGTGACCTTTTAAATATGTCTGATAATAAATGACTAAAGCTATTTCATATCTACCTTATATAATGTTGTTGTCTCAAAACCATAAGAATATTTGAAACCGAGTATAGCAATAGCTAATATAAATATCCATTTGTAGCAAGTTGAATGTTTTACCTTCAATGTTTTGTCCCAGCTGCCAGTCATGATGCAGCTGTAGTTGGGGGCTTTAATCCAGTGAATTGATTTGATAGGTCCTTCGTGCTAAGAGGCAAATGTTGAATAGATGTTAAATATAGTTTTTATAAAGTAAAAGTGCTTATTATTTTTTTTTTAAACACATTGATCCTCATTAGGCTTAGGTACCGAACCTGGTACTTTTAATGGTACCCAAAAAGCAGCAACCCCACGGTGGCTCTTCCTGAACAGTTATCCATATACATTTAAGTCTGATTTCTGTCTTTTAGAGTGGACTTGTAATGCAATGTATTTCTGCCTCTGTAATAGACCTCATATGTTGTTCAGTATGTCTAAATACGGACATGGGCTCTCTCTTATAACTGGTCCATTGATTTCTGTAAATGTGATACAAGCAAGGCACACACAGATGTCCCTTCCAACAATCAAGTTTTGCTTGTTGCTGAAAGTGCTTAAACATGAAAATGTTTACAGAAATCAGAGACAAATATACATCGTCAAACACATCCATGTCTGAAAAGCCTGCATTGAACGCAGACAAAGATTAGTGGAAACCCATATTCATTTACCATATTTGGGCATACTGACGTCATAAAAGTCCATAATATATCAAAAATCCCTTGTATCTGTATGTGTCTTGGCAATATTTTGAATACTATAAATGCTTTATGTTGTCCAACCCAAAGCACCAGTTTAAATCTGTCTAAAACTATAACTACAAATATACTGTTGTAATGAATTGTGGAGTAACCAAACACATAAGGAAAACTGGAAAACACTTCAACCTGATACATTCTCTTGACCACATGGTTCCATTAAAGGGTGTGATCTAACCTGTGCGATCTGCATTGCCTGGTTGCTGTTCAGGTCCCACATCTTAGCGGTCTTGTCACAGGACGCTGTGAAGACTTTACTTCCATCCTGCCCAAACAAACCAACACACCGTAAAACATCTGCTAGTCCAGCAGACAGATCTTATATGGGTAACTCCCATGTCATATGATGAACATGTGTCCTTACATCACTCCAGCAGACATCCAGCACTGGGCCAGTGTGCATCTGCTGTGCTTTGGGGACAGTCTGTCCATTATCCTGAACCTCCCAGCACCGTACCTAAAGTCAGACCAAATGTTAGCTTTACAGCTTCAAATCCATATTTAATCCACTTCTGTAGTGTGCATATACCCATATTAATTTGCACAGAAATATACTGCCCCTTTGTAAGAACTTCTTTAATAGCTTAGTATAGTTTTTATATGTTACAGTATATATATTTTAATTTATTGATTGATGGATGCACATTTTATTATTGTTGCTGTTTGTCTGTTTATTGCAGGGAACCAACAACTGATTGTGAACTGTATCTGTAATATAACCCAGGGGCTCAGCTGTGGGTTAGGTCATTAAAAAATACAAAACCATTCCAGCAGGTAATCAATAGCATACCATGCTGCTTAACCCTTTGCAATAAATCATTAAATTAATAACCAATCACTCACATCATTGGCCCACGATCCCCCAATGAGGAAGTTTCCTGGCATAGTGGGGGGACTGAAAGCCAAACAGCTGATGCTGTCATCTGGTGGTGAGGTCACCTCAACATCCTGGAGCGTAAGATATTACCCATTCAGAGACAGAGAAATAATATTTGATGCAGACACAAGTTTGCTGACTTATCAGAACTTTATGCTCAAAATCTGCCAGTTTACCTTCATAGGGTTATGGCTATCTGTTGTTGTGGTGCCAAACACACCGGTCCCTCCAGTTCCAAACCCAGCACTTGTGCCAAATAAACTCATGGTGAGTTAATGTCAGTAGTATCCTACACCTAACTAGGTCATAAAGGAAAAATGGGATGCCATATTAGTTAACATAATAAAAATAGGCCTACATTGACTGACAGAATGCACAAAGCAATTTCATTTTTACGTTAACTTAGTAATAAGCAACATCTCTTTTCTTGTTAATCATTTCCCTAACGATTTTAACCATGTTAAACCTGCGGTAGTCTTTCAATATAATTCAAATTATATTCTGTAGTCTATTTTATGCTGTACAGATGTTTGCTGCTGATGTTTGCATAATTTCCCTCGGTGATAATTAAATGACATGCATGTAACGTTATTAATCTTTCTCTCACTCGCTCTCCAAATTGTTGGCTGCAAAAGGTGCATTTATAAATAAATAAACTAATTTTAGACATGAATAAATGAAATGGTTTCATGTTTAAATGTGTCTGTTAGCTACAAGGCTAACGTCAGCGGTATTTTACATTAGCGAAGATAACTGAACATTTTGAACACAATGAAGACGTTAACGTCTACTGCGTGACACAGGCTTACAATGAGGTAGAAATATAAATACATATACATACCCTACGTGTGTGTTTATAACCCTGCAGCACAGACAACCGCCCCAGCTTTCTGGCGCAAGAAAATGTGGCGCCTGCTTGCTGGAGTGTCGCAGGTTGACGACGTCGTGATGGCTTGAGAGTGAACGTAATGACAGAACCGGCCACTAGAAGACAGTGTATGACAGAGGAATAATATGTGTAGAGACATTTACTGTATTTTTGGCCTTTGCTATAAAACATCTTTATGCCGTATCTATACGGATGATAGCAACAATATATTAAATAATGTGGTAAGAACTAGTAAACACTAGAAAAATAAAAATAGTAGATATTACTATTGTATCTATTCTTTTCAAAGCATAAATTTTAACAGGCATTAATAAGTCACGTTTAAAGGCACTTTTAGAATGTATCCACAGTTTTAATAACCTACCAAGTTCTTTTCAAAAAGGAACTGAATGCGTTGATCTGGAAATTATCATTGTGATTTGAGCTAGGTACACCATGCATTTTAAGCCTACATATATTGTCTTATACAGTATATTTATTAAAAAACATATTTATGTAGTGGCTATTGCATATTGTATTGCTGATGTTTTATCTAAAAATAGGCTATGCCTTCAAGTCAAGTAGCTAATTAGGTATTGGATTCAAGATGTGAGATGTATGTCTTTTTCTGATAAATTGCTCCTGGTGGAGTTCTTTGCACTTTGTTATAGTTATTCTTTGTAGCTGTTGGCAAAATTAAACTCTTTTGTGAGTTTAATTTTTAACCTCCCCCCCCCCAGCCCTTACTCACGGCAAAGGGTGGGTCTGACCTTATTGTTTGAGTTCAAAGGTCCCTTTAACAAGGGATTAGGGGATTATCTCTCATTATAGTTTGATTGCCTACTGAGGAGAGGTTAAAGTACTCCCTGTGAGAATGTGAGATGTGAAATTCTACATGCCACTGCATGTCTTTGGCCCTGTTCACACCTGGCATTAACATGCCTCTTGGGTGATTCGACCACAAGTGGACAGCTCTAAGTACGTCACTTAACACCTGGCATTAGAATTGTACTTTAGATTATGCAGAGGACGTCAATTGAGTAGGTGGTCCTTCAGTGTGTCCTAAGAAACATTCGCGTACACCGCTAAAAGAATGTGGCCATATGCCGCCCAGACCACTTTCAAATGTTGTCTGAGCGATTGGGTCCTCAGTGCGTCTTGGGTGCGTTTATACTTAGAGCTGTCCACTTGTGATCAGATCACCCAAGAAGCATGTTAATGCTAGGTGTGAACCAGGTCTTGTAAGATCACTTTAAAATGTTCTACTATTTCCACCCAGGCATTACCAGAAGGGTGTAAAATACTTTTTTATAAAAATAGCACCGAATCTTACCATTCGAAGACGTGTGCACACGTTTCCAGCCTCACACAACAACAAGTGGAAGCTACTGTAACGTTATTGATGCACAATGTTCAGAGAAAAGACCAGTTTTTGGCCTTATATTGTCTAAGTGGAGTGGACTAGTTCTCTTCAGCGACACTGAATTAGTGTGTGAGACACGTTTGACCTTTGGGTTTGGGAGAGGAGGCCTGGGGAATCTCTGCGTTGAGCACAGCAGGGGGGTGGAGATGGGTGCCAGGCTACTCTGGCACCCAGAGAGGGAAAACAGGCACAGTACAGAGACTCACACACGTACACAATCTCACACACATTTTAGGCTTTTGACTGCCAATCTAGTTGAAAGTAACTGTCAGTACAGATTTTAGTGTGATATTAAACCTGTAAATTCTGCATGCCTTGAGTTCTTTTACGAATCCCTCTTAATTAATAAACAATATTTGATATTAATGTTCCAATTATTATAAAGTGCAGCTTTAAGGTTTTAACTGTGTATGTGTGTACACTGTGTACTCTGTATGCTAATGGTACCATTCTGTTACATTGTTTTAATAATGAGCACGAATATGCAGACCAGTTCAGTTCACATCAGTTAATCTATTAACCTATTGAATCTAGAGCTAAAGGTTTTCTTTAACCCTTAAAAATGTGATTGTGCTTAATGAGTAGTTAATCTGATATACCATAGCTACAGTATATGTGGGTTTGCGTGTGTTTAGCCCCAACCCCCCGTTCTCACAGTAAATGAGGATAATGTCGCTTTAAAGAAGTGCGTAAACAGTGGTCCACTACATTAGCCATCAGAGCGTTCTTACATCATTGTTTTGGACTGTGCGTAAGCATGACCAAACAAAGACCTCTCTGATTGAACACTAAAGTCAGCCATCTAATTTTCAAGGCAGATGAGTAAACGTCAGTGGCCAACTTTTATCACCCCCCTTTATACCCCCCCCCACCCCCACCCCCACCCCCCACACACACACACTCATCCCCAAACTTTCCAGCCATGGGATATCCCATTTTAAACCTCCCAGCCCCTCCCTTGACAAGGCACCCCATTAAAATCCATTCGTTTCAATCGACACGAGTGCAGTGCAGGATCAGATGTGTCAGAGAGCGCACAGGAGCAAACGATGTGCAGTTGACGGCGCTCTTTTTCTCACCAAACAGGACGGCATTCTGTTTCTCTGATGTATAGAATGACCAGTGTGAAAAGGTGTTGGTGGCAAATAAGTTAATACATCAATTACAGGCGCGCGTAAAAGTTGCAAAATGGTGACAAGCGCGGCAGTTTCGGTGGTTGCGATTTTGGCGTGGAGTTACTGCGTCATGGCCGAGGTCGCGTTCTCCAACTTCTCTCTGGACTTCGAGGAGCACTCTAGCTTTATCCAGCGGCGACTGCGAAACCAGGAGCGCAGGGAAATACAGCGGGAGATCCTGTCCATCCTGGGGCTGCCTCACCGGCCCCGCCCGCACGTCTACGCCAAACACACCGCAGCAGCACCTATGTTCATGCTGGACTTATACAATACGATCTCGGGAGAAGCCGAATCGCCTGGTTATTCGTACTATAAGCCTGTTGTCACCCCGCTGGTAACGCCACAGGACAGCCGTTTTCTCGATGACGCAGATATGGTGATGAGCTTCGCGAATATCGGTAGGTCTCAGGTTGTTTTAAAAGGACCTTGAATGGAGGAATTTCCTAATGGACCTTAAATGGAACCTCCCTTCAACGTCTTTATTCGTATCAGTCATTTCAATGAATGGACATTGAATTGTGGAGATGTCTTTGAATTGAATAAGTTTGCTTCTAATTTAGCCTTCAAAAGCAATAACTATAATATGTCAACATTCCAAATTTGGAATAGGACTATAGGCCTAGTCCGAATATGCCTATTTCAGCTATAGTTTGGGAATACTTTGAAAATTATCCACCCCCCTTGCGCAGACTCACATGTGAAGGACAGATCTTCCAGTGAGTCTGTTTGTGTCTCCATACACAATAACTCAAAATATTTTCACCCTATTTTGTTAACACTGTGATATAATAGTCTAGTAGTTAGGGTGGTCGACCACCACCCGAAAGCCAGTAAGCATCCTTGATCATCCTTGACCTGCGCCTTAATACTTTGGTACATAGTTCTTCTCACAAGGAACAAATATTCCTGAAAGACCAATATAGAGTGCTATGATTAATTTTTGACCAATTTGAATTATGCAAAAACACGTAAAAAGCTAGTTACAAATGATGGCTCTTCATGAAACTTCACATGTGGGATCAGGGCCTGTAAACATTGTATAACCTGGGCTTTTGTCTAAGACCGTGCGTGTGGCCTCACACCTAAATTAATGTAAATTAGTCATTGTAAGTGTAATAAATGTAGTCAGTGGGTGATGGGTGTGGTCCATTACACTGTATACTTGCTCTGGGTATCTGTCCTCTGGTCCTGAGGGAAACCATTTGCACATCTCCTTTATGTAGTTCCCTTGAATTAATGGCAAAGGCAGGTTTCTCAGAGTAAGTTAGTTAATAAGTTTACATTACAGTGCTTGTGTCTCTGCGATATTGAAGGCTCTCAGGTCACTTTCTCTCTACTTGAAATCAAGCTGTTCTGCATTCCGGCTTGTAAATGTTATGACAACATCGCTATCCGATTTCCCCTTGAATCCCTTCAATACTCTGGGCGGGTAGGCTTAAGTAGGGCTTTGCTTCGCATGACTAGGATTTGGACAGGCATTTCTGAATCTCTCGGGGGCAGAAGACAAGTGGAGTGAGATCATAACACAAACTGCTCCTAAAGACAATTTATTGCTGAATTAATGTCAGTGGGTGGGGCTTAGATTTGTGGTGAATGTGCCTCTGTAGCAGGCATACGCATGTGTGGAAACTTGTGAGTGATTGGGTTATCTGAAAGTAGTTCATGGATATAGATGTGTGTGTACACATGAGTAGCTGCATGTCCATGTGTATGTAGGCCTATATGTGTGTGTGTTTAAACAGTATGTGTGTGTCTGTGAATCGTGTTTGCGTACATATTGTGTATACAGTATGTGTGCATGTGGGTGGGTTTCTGAATGTACGTGTACATCGTGTGTGTACATTGTGCATGTATTTATGTGTGTGTGCGTGTGAAGGGTGCGTATGATGGAGGTCTCAGGTGGAAAGCAGGGGGCGTACTCAGACGTTATTGCATTTATAATAGGCAAATCCTGCTATTGTTTACCTTGGACATTGTGAGGCAGCTCTCATATCGCCATGGTGAAATTGAAGCCGGCGCGCTGCCTGTGGCTCCTCTCCGGACACGGGGCTTCGTCCAAAAGCAACCCTGGTCTCCTTCACCTCTTTTCTCCTGCTGCCCAGAGGCTTGCAGAAGGGTTACAGGTCAGCACGAATGGAAGAAGGAAGGTGTCCTTTTCCTGATATAAGTGTCATAGTGTGACCTCTGACCGTTCTCTGCGCATTTATATGTTTACATTTGCCCGGAGTCCTTTGGAGAAAGTTTGATTTCAGACAGCACCATCCTGAATAAATTATGCACTCTAATGAGATTCATCCTAAATGCCAGCCTCATTGCAGACTCATAAGGTTCCATGTTCTATTAGAACTAGAGAGAGAGAAGGCACAGTGATGAAAACATATCACTGTTTTTCATTAGCTGAGGGCCCCTGTCCTAACTGATCAGTCCTGGTGGTCTCACAAGTGAGAGCTTCAACACCACACTGGATTAAGGTATTTCCCTTTCTCCTAGTGCAGCTTCCACTTCTCCCTCAGTGCACTCAAACATTCAGGCTAGAATCCACCAAAGAGTAAGCAGCCGACTTAATGAAACCTAACCAAACACAATGCTTCAGCTATGCAGGTAACATTTGCATAGGACAAATTGGAATTGAGACACATTGGAACTACACAGCCTTATGATTTTTGTTGTGGAATTTCAGATGTGACTGGTTAATTTATAAATATTTACTTAATTAATATTATTATTGTGGATAAAAATATAATACCATCTGCTATGTGGATGTAAACCCAGCGGTATTTGAATCCACACTTGAAGTGCTTGTATATATAAATTAAAAAGTTGATAGAAAATACAAAGTAAAAGTGAAAGTAAATGTGGCCTTTGTTTGGTCCAAAATCGCATGGTAAATCACGCATCCCGTTCGATTGGACAAGGCACACGTGCACTTATAAGTGTATACGTATACATGCACCCACTTTTGCTCACCCTACCCCCTTGTGGCAAAAATTACACACAAACATTTAGCCAAGTTAAGGAAAGTTATAAATAAATAATTCTGATAAGCCAAAAGAATGTGAAGATTCTTTATTTATTAGATCAAGCATGTGGTTGTGCTTGTGCACAGGCATTTTCAAGTAAACTCTTACCAAGCATGCTTCTACATGTGTTACACTAGCAACCGTTTCAATCATAAACCACAAGACTTGCTACAGCAACCACTGCAGAAACACATACTGTATACCTCTTTGTCTTTGCACGGATGTCATTTTTATTGTCCAAAAGGACAATAAAAAACCACTGTGCTATATCTAGTGTAGTACGTGTGACTCCAGAACAGCAAGTATTGTACTAGCAGTTAAAAGCTGACTGTTTGCCCTGATAAGCTGATCTGAGAGCAACATAAGAAGATCAAGCTATTTGTTTTCATCCCACTCAGTCAAATTTAATGTGGGCACATGAATTGTGTAATTGATTTATGAGATAAGTTGCCATGTTTGCAATGTACGATTTGGTGAATCTAATTGCCTTAAAGAAAGCATCTTAGCTTGTGAACTGGACCATGTTATCAAACCATAAGCATGTATAAATGTAATAAGAGCGGGGAATAGGATGAAATTAAAGTGCAATTAAACTGGGTATAATTGCAGGCATTTCTGCCGTGCCAGAAAGGTACAAAGAGGCATCCATGTAAAGGAACATACACATATAATGAATATAGTATTACCTAATCATGCACATTTTATTAAAAAATTAAAACTAGATTAAAGATTATAAATGACCCTGCTAAAAAATGATCTGCTAGTGGCATCTTGTGCCCCCCCCAGGGACTTCCTACCCCCTCGTTAAGAACTGCTGTATAGCATTACAAAATAACACGTGAAGCAATGCTTATTATTAAAACCTAGATAAATATTGTTTGACACTGACATTTACTGGTGGTGAGTTTTAGTCTATTTTCATAGGATACCGAGATACTTCTAAAAACCACCCACGTTGATTGTTCAAAAATCCCTGTTACCATAAAACAGCAGTTGGTTAATCATTGTGCCATGGCAGTGTGGCCCTCCAGTGTCAGAGGAACTCTGAAGTGTTGAAATGCCTCCCAGAGGGAAGTTTGCATATCTGAGGTCTGATCTCTGAAGCTAATGGTCCCTAACATAAACATCAAGTCCTTACAAGCAATTATTGTTTCATAAAAACACCCCCTGTTCCTCTCCACCGTTTAATTGCGGTCAAACAAATGACTAGCAGGGTTGAAAATGCTCGCCTTCTTCACAGCGGTTGTAAGCTTGAGTGCTGTTACCTTGGTTTTAGGACGCCTGTGCTGTTAGTTAGTTTGCGGAGGCCCCTGTATATGTACGTCTTCCACATTTGTGTTTGCAATCAATCTATTAAAATGCAATTACGAATAATTTGGAATGATTACAGTTTACAGTTTTTTTTGTACATTAATGTGAAATAAGCTACTTTCTAATTATACTGTTTGTAGTATTATATTATATATAGGCCTCTTTACCCTCCTTTTGCAGCGGTTAGACAGGGACGCGGTTTAGTCTTTCACCACACATGACGTGTGCCAGCGGGCAGCATGTGTTAAAGGTGGATAACTACTACTGTCCTCCGCCTCTTCTTCTGCCAAAGTGGGGGAACGCTGTACATACTTTACATGGTTCTGGAAAGCTCTGGGGGAAAAGCTTTGGGTCTTCCTGCCCAGAATTCTAATGGTAATTGTGAGTGCTGGTCAGCTTCGCTGGTTGGGGAGCCAGAAAACTCACCGTTTCTTTATTTAAACTTCAGAGAGAAAAATAACTAGTCAATGATACATAGAAAAATGATCTCAAATGGGTTTGAAAAGATGACAGTGTAGCCCGTGGAACTCGATTAATGATGTTTCGGTGTGTGTTTTCTTAGTGTGTGTGTGTACATTGGCTGTGGTTTCCGGGCAGTGTCTTAACAGGCCCTTTCTTGTGGTCAGCACATATGTGCAATTTAAAACAGGGAGCCAAATTGAGCGCCATGCGTGGTTTTCCCCACCACACTGGCACTTACAGTAGACTTGACTTAAGTTTAGATCAATCAGTTCTTTTGTGGAAGCTGGCGTTTCCTATTTTTGATACAATGCTTCTGAGATGTGGGAAGTCGCACACTGGATCAGAGAGCCATTTCAACGACAGCTTTGACAGATAGTGTAACAGCTATGCAGCCAGCCATCTGTACTCTAAGCACCATGGCTGTTGACCCATACTTATGGTAGTCAGAATTAAATGAAGGGATTTTTTACATAATGTGTATGTGCGTGTGGGTATATACAGTATATGTGTGTGTTTGTGTAATTGGCTTGCAAGAAAGCTGTCAACAGATAGCAGATAATAACAAAATCATTTCAGAGGGATTATTTTTTATTTGTTCAATAACCATGTTTAGATGCACACAAATATTCTGATATTATTATAACAACATAGTCTGTATTTTTCCTAATAAGGCCACCTTTCGACTAAAACATATTGGAAAATGCCAACAATATTCTGGTTTTAGGAATGTATACAGTGCGGTTCACATTGATAACCCTTTCAGTATATACCTAGTTAGTTTTGCACAGCCTGCTTCTAAACTCTCTCTTCCTCTTTCTCCCTTGTTTCTCTCCTTGAAAGTTGAGCCAGACCAGGAACTCCCCTTGTACCATCGACACAGGAGGGTAGTCCGCTTTGACCTGTCTCGTATTCCGGAGGGAGAAGACATTACCGCAGCAGAGTTTCGGATCTACACGAATTACATCCGGGAACGCAATGAGAACGAGACGTTCAGAGTCAGCGTATACCAGGTCTTGAAGGAGCGTTCCAACAGGTGTGACCTCAACAAGTCCTTTATTAACCTCTGGTTTAGTGGCTTAGCTTCAGATAGTTGGGGAAGCATTTACATAAAGTCTGACATTTTATTACCTCCCTGATGGTTGTTCAACATTGTATTGCAGTGCAACATTTTAAGGCTGTGTTGACTGCATGTTAAGGCCAGTTCCCACCTACTATAGTTGTTCCAAAAGCAGCTATTGTGACACATAAAAGACACCAAGTAGAGACCAAACTTGCCAAGTCTGGATAACATCATCTCCCATCAAAACATTCTAAATAGAATAGTTTTGTCCTTGGCCCATGTCTGACCTTTCAGCGGAATTTCATGAAAATCTGTCTGTACAGTACCTTTTGAGATAACCTTCTTAAAGTCAAACAAACCTCTACGATGAAGGTAAATAAATTAAAATCATGTTTTAAAAAAAACACCAAAGGAAATTTGCGAAAATATCTACAATGTGAAAAGTCTACCATGTGTACAATACTGATAATCCAACAGTTCAACAGTAATACTTAACAATTGACTCCATCGTCAACATAAGCATCTCTACCTCCCAGAATTCCCCGGAAAAATGTCTGAGGGTTAGTTGCCACTTGGAATTATGCTCTTATGTTCGTCATCAAGAGCAAGTGGTCTGGTTGAGCCACACAGTTGAGTTTAGACACTCTCACCACCACTGCCTGCCTCTTTACGTGTCTATATAAACTTGTAGTAAGGGGACTATGAAAACACAGACATGTCCGCTTTAGCTATGTCTGTCTACATTTCCCCACAGTTATGTTAGTGCTAGCACCAAAGCTGTTTACATGGACATTAGCATCAATTACAGAATCAATGTTTCTCCCTGCTCTCACAGTCAGTTATAAACAGGAGGACAGTCCCCCACGAGGCCTGCATTTATCCTATAGAACCCCTGCCATTTAACACCCAGTTTGGTCATGAAGTCATTTCACCGACTTTCTTTCAACACGGACAGTTCTCCCTCCATTTGTCTGTCTGTCTGTCTGCATATACTGTATGTGCATGCTTGTTTTGCTAATCTACCTGCCTGTCACCTGGTTGCGTTTGATTTGGTCTCGAAACACGGGACTCGAGTTTAGCCACTGTTTGCCACTTTCTTGGTGCTCAATCTTCTTCTTGCACTATAATTGCAATATATTATGTATTATGTACTGTACTATAAACTATATGTGTTTACAACTCTAACACAGCCCGTCTTTAACTATTTTTTCAGACGTGGTTCCAACAATAGACAACATGTACGGCAGATGTTGGGATTAAAGAATAATGTGATTCTGCTTCCCACACACACAAAACCCCACCACCCACTGCTTAGTGTCACATTCATGCATATCAGAAACCCCCACCCCCACAGTGTTACCTGCATGTCCCAGCCTGCTGGGGAGACGTATTTTACAGCAGTAAAGGGGTTGGTGTGGGGAGACGTTTGCCCCCTTTCCCCTTCGTCTGTGACAGTGGGTCTGTTCAGGGCAACACCATTGTCATTCACAGACACTGGCAGGGCCCTCTGCCGAGACATGCAGGCAACAGGTAGACTCCCCTGCCCTGCCTGGGGGTCTGAAACAAAGCTATTGTCTGACAAACCTGCCTTAAGGCCACTATATACAGTATCCGTCGAGGAATTTTCATCTGGGATGTGAAAAAACCCTCTTTTACTATTTGTTGGCGGGCGGTTTAATCTGTTGTTTGGAATTTCTTTGTTGTAATATATTGGTCTGAAAACATTTGAAGGCATAGTGTGTAAAACTAGCATCATTACTTATGTATTTAAATATTTTAAGCCCTTCCGAGAATTGAATATGCACATTTACATTTAAGCATTTAGGAGACGCTTTTATCCAAAGCGACTTAGACAATTAGTAGCCTAAATTACTTCACCTATTAATTTGCACAACATTACTAATGTATACATGCGTAGTACCTGAGCAGAACAAGCACATTCACACACGCCCATGTAATGCACACACACTATCACATAATTGCTGATAGACTAAAAGCTGGTTTATGCATCTACCCACAAAGCCCCCTTAAGGAAGCCATGTCCAATCATTTCTTTATGTACTCTCAGTGAGGTGGATGTGTTCCTGTTGGACCAGAGAGAGGTGTGGGCTGCTGAGGAGGGCTGGCTCATCTTTGACCTGACCTCTACCAGCAACCATTGGCTGGTCAACCCAGACCAGAACCTGGGACTGCACCTGGTGCTGGAAGACATGGACGGTAAGTCAGTCATGGGCAAGTAAGTGGTGATGTAGTGGTTCTTAAACTACAGCACATACTGTATAGTGGTTCTCAAGCTATAGCAGATGTAGTGGTTCTGAAACTGAGTGGACTACAGTCCTGTAAACTATAGTTTGAGTGGTTCTCAAACTATAGCATATCTAGTGGTTCTCAATCTTTTTGAACAACAACAACATAGAAGAAGAGGTTCATAGCTCACCACCCCCCTCCATGTAGGCACGTGAGGGAGTCGCAAGCTATGAACCTCTAGATTAAACTAAAAAATTGTATTTTATAATCGTGACATCATCTCGCAGCCCCTCGTCGGGTCTCGACCCCCATAACAACCACTGATCTATAGCAGCAGCTAGAGCTCAAAAGAGTCTTTGTTCAGTGTTTGAGTCTTTGTCGAGACTGGTGATTTAATTGTTGACAAACCCTGTGGTGAAGCAGTGCTATCACATATTACGCAATTTAGAGTTGACATGTGGTTACACACTGTGGTCATATTAGGACAAACAAAATAATTCTCATATGTTTCTTATGATCTCCAAGTTGAGATGCTTGTATGTTCGTTTCAACGGGCATAGACGTTTCCTGTTTTTCCAAAACTTTGATGTGTGGGTCCAACCATTGTCTCATACCGCCCCCTGTAGGTCAGAGGCTGAACCCCAGGCTGGCGGGGCTGGTGGCGGGTGGCGGGCCTCAGGACAGGCAACCCTTCATGGTGGCCTTTTTTAAAGCCACCGAGGTGCGCCTTCGCAGCGTCCGCTCGGCCCATGGCCACAAGGGGCGCCAGTCTAACCGCTCAAAAGCCCAGAAGACTCCTCAAGACGCAATGAAGGTAGTAGAAGCTGCCACAGGTGAGCCCTAAGTAATACATGAGTAGAATTATAATATAATATAATGATAATAATATAATAATAATTCCTCAAATAATGACAAACTGACCACTGAATGCTTAGTTGATTGTTCTTTTGTACTAAACTCTCAGGTAACCCCGGTATCTTAAAGCAAGGCTGTAAGAAACATGAGTTATACGTCAGCTTCAGAGATTTGGGATGGCAGGTAAAACATGGAAACTTTCATTTCATTCCTGTTAGGTAGAAGTGACAGCTCCTTAACCGATGCTCTTCCTTCTGACAGGACTGGATTATAGCACCCGAGGGCTATGCCGCGTACTACTGCGAGGGAGAATGTGCCTTTCCACTTAACTCCTACATGAATGCCACCAACCACGCTATCGTGCAAACCCTGGTGAGTCAGAAACATCGAAAAACTGAAACGTATTAGTAGGAGGGGGCCCTGGAGAGGCCTCCCGCAGGATGCAGAATGCCCTCTAATCAATGCTCTGGCCTTTCCTCTCACCACAGGTGCACTTCATCAACCCAGAAACGGTGCCCAAGCCCTGCTGTGCGCCCACCCAGCTTCACGGCATCTCCGTGCTCTATTTTGATGACAACTCCAATGTCATTCTGAAGAAGTATCGCAACATGGTGGTTAGAGCCTGCGGCTGCCACTGACCGCCATTTACTCAACCTTCAGGAAGCTGAGACGGATGATGGATGGCCTGGTCTGGGAAACCCCGCCTCAGGAATAGCTAAACCCAGTGGACTATTGGCCAATGACAAGGCTATGCACTTTGCTGTCCGCACAGTGTTAACCGTTAACATAGGCCAAGCTACAGTATCAGGACTCCGTAGGAGCTGCTTTGTGTTTGAGATTGTAATGATGACACTACAAACTCCAGCATTTGTAATGCTGCAAAGGCTCAGTGGCAAAAATATGTTATAGAACATGTAATGCTTTGAATATGAACAAAGGGGGAATTATGATCCAGAGGCATAGGGAGGCTTGGTTAAGCGATGAAATGTGCACAAACAAATGACTAATTTATTCAATAAAAGGGAAGCAGAAATAGTACCAAGTAGGCCAAAAGATTGAAAACAAAATAGCAGTTCAGCCTAACTTTCCCCCAACACAAATGACAACCAAAGGTCAGTTGTAAGAAACTAAAGTGGGATAGACAGACCCAGGAAAACCCTGTGAGCTAGACATCTGTTTAAATGAAAAGACAGCCGAATTTGAATTCTGATGTCTCCATGAGACCATTCCCTTGGTGGTGCTGTGTATTATATAGAAGATTTCATGGTACATAAAAAATATACATCCATCTTAGTGTTCAGCATTGCATATTTCTTGCAAACAGCTGGATCCACTTACAGTAGGTCCCAGCCTGTTCCTATGAAGTTGACTGGTGTGGAATTTTCAGAAGCACAGTTGGACCAGGGCAGGTGTCAGACATCTGTCTGCCTCCGTACTGCTGATGTAGAGAGGCTCAGTAAGGAATGGCGGCTCAGACAGTTAATAAATATGTGTGGGGGTTGATGGAGCGCGCTGGTCCAGCTTCCTGGAGGATTTGGTAAGGACATACGTGTATATCACCAGGCCCTGAGAGAGGCACATGCTCTCAAAGGCACCAATACATTTGTCCCACAGCAGACAGGTAGGACACATGTGGTGCAATAGGCACCACATCTCAGCTGCCTTTTGAAGTCACGACGTGGACAAAAGCTCAAAGGTCAGAAAACAAATGTTTGGCATACAGTGGACTAGACCAAGATTCAGCAGCTGCTTAAATTATTTTTCAAGTTCGATTTTCACCAGAAACTATCCAAGAAGTGGCAGTTACATTGAGTTGACCTCAGATGGAAAGATGTTACTCGCACTGAGAATAAAGACATTGCTGGCTCTAAAACATATGTGGGATCAACTGTGTATATGCACATATTTATTTATATATAGCGCACAAGGTGAAATAGTTTGAAGTATTGAAACTCTTTACTGTTTATACTCTATATGTATTCCATTGAAGAGATAAGACAATCAGCAACAAGACATTATAACGTTCTGCACAACCAGTCTTAAATGTTACCTCCAGTGGCATTTTAAGGTAGATGGATAACATGTAACAAAACGAATGCCTTGCAATCACAGAAAATACTAAAGTCTGGTGTTATCTACTTTTGAGTTCTGATCCAAAAGAGACACATGGCTTCCATGAATTTGTAAATATGAATGAGTCTAACACACAAGATTATTCAATGATGTCACAAATAGATGAATAGATCAAAAGATTTGAGTGAGTGACTGTGTGGGGTTTTCCAGGGTAGATTATCTCCAGAAACTGTCCAAGAAGCTGCAGTTATGATGTTATGGCCTCAGTCAAATCATGTTTCCTACGGAGGCAATAAAGCATTTTTGACGACTTTAATGTTTGAGTTAAGATGTGTCTGTGAACAATTCAAAACAAAACAATATGTGGTAAATAAAATGCAACTAATTTACAGTGCATCCGTCTATGGCAAAAGCTCATATATATATATTTAAATTCAAAAGCTACAAGGCCCAGTCTCAAATTCATTGTCAAAACTAGGGATCAAGATTTTCAGTGTTCTTCTTCTCTATGACAATTCATGATTAGACTGCCTGAGAGCTTTCATATGGATAACCCAAACTTTATCATTGTCGAGTTTCACCAGATGCTTTGAAATATTGCGCAAAATTGACTTCAAGCAAGATGTTCTCTCTTTATATGGGGTTCGCTGTCTGACAGTCAGGGCCTGTGATCTCCCATGAAGACGTAATTTCTTTATAATCCCTTGAGTAGGTGGTTAATCAAACCAGGAGGTAGAACTATAGCGATCATCGCTCAACTCTAGCTTATTAGATCTTGGTGTGCGTCATTTCTATGGTAACCACCTGAAACGCCGAGCTCAGGGGCTGACCGGTGTCTCTTTCGGACGGGTTCCGCCTCCTCCTTTTGCCCCTGTGTAAGGTAGGTCGGAGCTTGACGGAGCTCGGTGGGAAGCCTAGTCTTGGGGCAACACCCGCCCTCCGCCATGGTGGAGTTATCTTGTCCCAGCGTCGCTGCTTTGGGTGGATGATAGGTCCCGTGGGGTGAACCAGGGGTCAGCACAAAGCACACGTCCCCTACTTTGAGCTGGCGACATTGCAGGCCGCACAGGTGTGCGGTTTTCTGCGGGCAGCAGGAGGACCAGCCCCGCCCCCGGACGAAGAATGGATACTCCACATACACATCCACTAACTCCTGCAGGAAAAAATAGTAGCACACTGAGGTATTGCAGTGCATTTTCATTAAGTGCCTAACCGGTTCAACAGTTGACTAATGTACTGATTGTATGTCGTTTTTGATAAAAGCGCCTGCTAATGCTGTAAATGTAAATGCCCACTAGGTGGTGATATTGGTCTCCACCTATGACGAGTTAGAGTAACTCCGCACTAAAGCACTTTTTTGAGTTGCATGCTTATATTTTGTACTACTATTAAAACAGAAGATAGTAACAAATTAGACTGAAATGAGAGAAAAAAAATTGTCATTAAGGTTAAAATGAAGAATAAAAAAGAGTGATCTTAACTACTAGAAGATTGGCTATAGCCTGCTAGCCAATCTTTTCACCATCCCCAAACCTTAACGTCCACTTTCTTGAAAGAAGCACAATTAACTGGCTGCAACATTACTCTTTAAAGGGGCGATGAAGTCAACAATTTCACACAACTATGCTTCTTAAAAGCAAGTGTAGCCCTTTAAGGAACTGGAAAAAGTTGAAATCAACAAGTTGTTCTTTGACTGCTAAAAAATATTGAAGGTCTGAAATGAGAATTTCTGTCAGATCAGATGTGACACTGCTACACTAAGCCCTGAAGTGGGTAAACTATCCCCTATAATGAGCCAAGCTGTTCTGCGGTTGTACTGTGCCTTATTTGACTACCGGTTTATGCATACCAATGGCCTGTGTTAATAGATATTACAAACTTTTTAATAACATTTTAGAGAGATCAAAGACCAATTCTATAGTAAATAAAGCAGAACATTTATGTATGCATATGAAAAAGTCCTAGATTGTAACTTTTCTTTTACCTGGGAGAGCTGGTCATGGAGCAAAATGAGGAGGCGTAAGAGGGAGGAGGAGGAGGCCGAAGGAGAGATGCCCTGCACCGTGCAGCAGCTAAGGCGGAGGTCGGGGCTGGCATGTGAGCCCAGCAGAAAGTCCTCTGTCCGCAGGTCCTCCACCCGTCTCAGGCGCCCGTCCACTAGCTCGATCAGAGAGCCCGCCATAAAGTGAGGGAGCAGCCAGGGAGCAGGCTCGGGAGAGGAGGAGGACGAGGAGGAAGGAGGCTGGGAATAGGAAAGGCTGGGAGATCCTGGTGACGCCTGTTTGGTTCCCACTGAGGTAAACTCTTCTTCTGAGCTACCACTAGGAGGCACTTTAGAGGAGGGTAAGACTTGGGGACCTGGTCTGGAGATTTGAGGGTATCTGTAAACACTTGGTGTCTGGAGTTTGTATATGAACTCCTTCTGGAGTGTAGGCTCCTCAATAGGAGGCAGGGAGGCAGAACCGGCCTCTACTCTTTCATGCAAGTGGTCGATTGGTCTGTCTGTCTTCCTTATGTATGGGTATCTATTGTTCCCATTGGCTTGCCACCGTGTGTTCAATGAAAACCGTTGCTGTAATGTTGGTACCTCCCACCCGTATCCAGCGTCTCTCAGATCAAACGGTCTGGGCAGAGGCCCAGCTTGGAGATCAGGATGCTCCCATCCAGGATACAGGGGGGTGCTTTCCTGCCTTTCAACCCAGCTGCATTGCTCCTGGATGTGGGACAGGAAGTGGTGTTTGGCCTTTGTGGAGGTGTGTGTGAGGGCCCAGGGCTGGTAGAGGGCAGGCACTCGTCTGGGTATGGGCTGGACAGGGCCTGTCTTCCACCTGTTGGGACTCTTATAGGGGTATGGTACCTTGAATGTCATGCCTTCAGTCAGTTGTTTTGATGAGCACCACCTTTGGTCCCTTTTCTTGAGTGGGAGGGTGTCCCTGTCTGACCCCAAGGTTGGGGTCACTGAGAAGTTCATTGGCTCAATATTTTCAATTGGCCTTTTGGACATATGATTCGGAATCCATTTTTCTCTGATCAAGTATAGTGGACATCATCAGGGTCTGAAAAAATAGAAGAAAGGCATAGTATATGTTTTACAATTTAGTCATTCAGCAGATGCTTTTACCGAAAGCAATGACTTCATAATAATAATTATAAATTAAGTTATAGCATCCACAGAACCCCAAAAATCCACCCCATATTTGAAACACAGTTGTGTACTAAAATGTGCGCTAGTGTAGGGGGAGGGGTGTAAAATAGTGTGAACTGTAGGGGGAGGTGTTGAGAGAAATGCCAGCCAGTCACCCCTCTGTGCTGGATTTTCAAACCAAACATCAACAATTTTGTAATGCTGGAAGTAACCGCAAAGGAGAGCACAAATCAAGGAATGTCCATTCAAGGAGCAGGTAGGGGTTAGGGTTCTGGCTCAGGGTAGGCCCATGTCAGGGATTGAAACCAGGACCACTACATATGAGAAATGTTGAAACAGGCAGATAGAAGAACAGACTAGAATGAACATGAGCAGCCAGGCCACATTCTTCCTGTGTAACGTCAACTTGATAACATTAGAACTGTTGCGTTCCTCACTGTCACCATTAATATGCCCTCTCCACAATAATTGTACCTTTCGCCTCCGAGTAAAAGCTTTGGCAGGACAACAGGGTTTTGTAGTTTTGATTGACAACTCTCCCTTTCAGTAAAAGTAGCTATGGTTACTAAGTACTTTACAGCCCAGATGGGATGACGCCAGAAGAGTGAAGGATATGTGAGTTGGATAGAATTCCTGAATCTTCACGTTGTGTAGGATAGTAATATCGTTAATGGCAGCGTATTTGCTAAACATTTTAAAGTCTTTTATCTCATTTGGTCATAATTCTGTTCTATTTGAATGTGCCGCTTATCTTGTCCTTATGTGTACTGTGGACACAGGTCGGAACACACTCACATACACACACACACGCACACACACATAAACACACAGACAGATTAATAACTTTCATGGCTGTAAATGCAAAGCAATTCACAATACTTGCTATTACATCACCCTCACACCACTGCTCTCTTTCAGTTCTCCATATAGCCATGTCTCTGATAGGATGACACCTCACTGCATTGTGTGTATGTGTGTGTGTGTGTGTGTGTGAGAGAGTGTCTGTATTACCTCAGTGTAAGACAGGGACAGACTACCCCCTCACATGGTAATAAAGCCGTGAGACTATAGCAGAACAGCATAGTTCTCAAACTATTTGACCCATGAAAAAGCAGTTGGTCATAGTTTCCCATCCCTCTTTGCATGTACAAATACATTTAAAGTAAACGCATGACAGGAAAAAAAAAAACATAAGCACAATCCCAAAAAAGATGTATGTTGTATTTAAGATTTTTTTTAAATTTAGGATTAAAATACAAACATCCCACAGTCCCTTGGGGAGTCTCAACCTCCACTTTGAGATCCACTGCAACACAAACAGGTAGACAGGCAGGCGGGAAAACAGATTACATGCTTACCAACCATGGGTCAAGCTAATGTACCTTTGTCTAGTTCCACACATACAAATACAAGTCATGGAAATGACTTGTACATTCCACAGTGTTTAGTGTTTGGCACCAGCATGATAACGACAGTATTAATCCATATTTGCATATTTGCATATCACCCGTGACCATAGTGCACACAGGAGATGGATGCTTATGTTTCTACATATAGGGCTTTAGTGCGAAGCCATAAACCTTAAAGGTGCACTTCTCAATTGAGTTATAGCGGCTGGTTCGTGCTCTCTGAGGTTCAAATGAAATTAAACTGTATTTGCTGGTTTCAACCGGAAGGGCCATTTGAACACAAATTGAGGAGTGTGTCTTTAGTGGACCTCCCAGATTACAGACATTACGTGCTGCTGGTGGCTCCTAGAGCGAAAGTCTTTTACCACACTTGAGTCATTCTTGACTTGAGACATTCACAAATAATCTCCTTCAGTAATCCAGTGTAAAAATCAGTTATTTACAATATATTACAAAAAGAACTGACGATTTCTTGTCAGAACCAGATTTGGCACCTTCAGTACCTTCCATCCATCTATTTACACATCCATTCATCCATCCCCCCCATCCATTCTACACAGCCATAGTATCATAGCTTCCTACTGACCAACTGGTGTATGTCCTGGAGTCCAGGTGCAGGCTGCAGGTTCCTCCTCGGGGCAGCTGAGCATGGATGGAGCAGAACACAGCAGCTCTAATACTCTGCCTGCCAGACAAGCTGTCCTCTTTCTTTTCTCTGTCTTCCCTCCCACTCACTTTTGCATTTCACACCCGCTCTCTGTCCTCATAACTTACCTCAAAAAGATTTGATCTCTCTCTCTTTTTTCCACACACGTTATTCAGTCTGACTCGTTACAGAGCAGGCTCTCCTGCCCCTTGTCTCCATGTAATCGCGTTCACATTTCCCTCTCTCTCTCTCTCTCTCTCTCTCTCTCTCTCTCTCTCTCTCTCCTTTCTCATTCTCTCTCTCTATAATTAGACACGAGAGTGCCGCGTCTCTCCTCAGCTGATGGTAGGCGTATGACCGCCTGATGGCTTGCTGGCACTTTTCCCAGCTATAGAGAGGGCGGGAAAGCATAGCCTTGCCTTGCTCTGGACACACACACACACACACACACACACACACACACACACACACACACACACACACACACACACACACACACACACACATTCTCCTCTACTCTCCTTCCATCAGCTGGAATAGACATTTAGGAAAACATTTTACAAAACATTCATCAAAACACATATGAGCACTGTGTCTAGATAGGTCTTGCATAGTGGTCCTCAGTTCCTTCTTCAAGCTCACCAGATACAACACCAGATGCATTCAATAGGATTTTAAAAAAATATTGTAAGCAGAAGAGACGTTTAGGCAGAAAATATCCTAAACAAGGCATATTATTGAGCATTATAGCATTATATTGATCTGGTGTGATTCAAGTGCAGGAGGCAAGAGTGAAACTCATTAAATAATGAAAAGTGGGAACAAACAAGTATGTTACAAGTAAAAATCGACCATCCCTTGCATATAAAAGTTCAATAAATACAAAACCCAATATATTTATGAATACAATTTAAATATGTTTATACTTTATATATAAACATGTAATGTTTGTGTATGTTTTTCCCTACATTAGTTTGTCCCCTTTCACGACACTTTGTGTTAGCTAATCCTACATTATCTCATTAAAAGACGAATTTATCATTAGAAAACCCTCACAGAGGCCTCACAGGGCCTCAGCTGGCAGCTTCTTTGAACAATACCCACAAATCACCAGTCTCATCATCAACAGTTAAGAGGCGCCTACGGGATGCTGGCCTTCTCTGCAGAGTTTCAAAGAAAAAGCCATATCTGAAACTGGCAAATAAAAGGAAATGATTACAATGAGCAAAATAACAAAGACATTGGATGGAGGATGACTGGAAAACAGTGTTATGGACCTAAATCTAGGGTGTTTGGATCACAGAGAAGAACTTTTGTGAGGCACAGATCCAATGAAAGGATGCTTGAGGAGTGCTTGATGCCATCCATGAAGCATGGTGAAGGAAATGTGATGGTATGTGGATGATTTGGTGCTGTTAGTGCTGTGGGAGTGGGACAGTAAAAGGCATATTAAACAAGAAGGCTATGACTGCATTTTGCAACACCATGCCATGCCCTGTGGATGGCGTTTGGAACTAATTTCATAATACAACAGGACAATGGCACAAAGCACTTATGCAAGAACTAATTAGGGAGGAAGCAGTCAGCTGGTATTCTGTCTGTAATGGATTGACCAATGCAGTTCCCAGATCTCAACTCTATCGAGTAGTTGTTGTTTTAACCTCTTCATCCCGAGCGGACCTGGTACCGGGGTCGTCCTTGCCCAATGCAGTTCCCAGATCTCAACTCGATAGAGTTGTTGTTGTTGCCGATCCAATTTATGGGAAGTAGGCTACTTCAGGAAGCTTGGGGTGAAATTTCTGAAGATTACTTCAAAATATTGACAGCTAGAATGCCAATGGTCTGCATTGCTGCAATTGCTGCAAATGGAGGATTCTTTGATGAAAGCAAAGTGTGAAGCACAACATTGTTATTTCAAGCGGAAATTGTTATTTCCAACCTCTTCAATTACTCCAAAATATTTAATTTTCCTTTTATAACTTTGATTGATGAGTTTCAAACAATAAGTGTTTTGAGTGATTTTAAACTTTTGAACAGGTGTGTATATGTCATATAGTATGTTGCATGACAAACATGTCAAATGCAAAACCATTATAGTATAAAATTATTTTAAAATATGCATCAAGGAGGCCATAGTGATTCAATAATCATGTATCAATATTGTATGTACATGTAAAAAAAAATTCTAACACACACTCGGATTAGTAGTAGCTATGTCTTTAAGTAATCTTTATGTGTATCTTTAAGTGTTAAAATTGTACTTTTATTAGGAACAGCACATGTGTGATAAATTGGCTCTTTCATCAGTGATTAATTTGCTCTAACCTGTGCTAGTTCTAGCACTAGAGTTCAGCCAAACAGGCTCTGAAAGGGACTAGTGTCTTTGAATAAAGTGTCATGGTACAAGATGAGGCTTTTCATGGTAGCACAACATGGTCGCTAACATGAAAGGTCCCCTCCTCCACAGCTTTCATTGTGGTTGCCCTTTACATTATAACTGTTTCTTTTCTTCTAGTGTTACTGAATTGACTTTAGAAGATTACTTTATTAATGTATTGGGGGGAAATTTGGTGGTTACAGTAGCATACTTCAAGCATAAGTAAGAAAAAAGTGCAGAAAATATAAAAAGAATGTAAGATTTTAACTATAAGGCAAAATATACAAAATATGAAAGAGAAATATGAGCAAAGTATAAATGTAAACTTCTACAGTTGATATTAATGATGACTAACTACTAATGTCTATAGCCTGATAATAGCCTCCTTGATTGTATTATAGTACCCCCAGGACACCACATTTCCACCCTTTCTCACTGTTTATATTCTGAAACACAACTGTTAACAAAAGGCTGTGTGCCTATTGTGGGAGCAGCAGAGAAGAGTGCACGTATAGGCGTGCTTTATGAGGAGGAGTAGAGAGGCGTTTCAAACCAATGTTTTCCTTACAAAACAGCATTCAAATTGAAATGATGGTTACAACCACAGGGGCTAATTCCAGACAAAAATCAAGGAGTGTAGGCTATGACTACAGTAGTAGGCTACATAATGTACTGTACATGATGCACTGCATAACCTTCTCACCCAGTATGGGTGCAGCAATAAGAAATAACATTGACCATGTACAGTATTAAGTACTAGTAACAGTTATGTAATGCATGGTGTGTGTGTGTGTGTGGCTGACAGTGCTGACCTCAGCAGGAAGTCTAATCCAGCACTGTTTTGACTACGCTTGTGGATGTAGGTAGAAGGGTATCTCAAAGTGCCATGCAGTATTAGTGCACATACACACATACACACATACATATACATGTACACACACATTCAAGGGCCACTGTGGAAACGAGCCTCAGGCCTTTCTGTGTCATCAAACATTCATGTGAACTTGTTGTATGCCATCTGCTTTTTATTGAACATGTTGAATCACCTGATCAACCAATCAACCAATCAGACAGCAGATAGACAGGCTACACCACAGAGCTGCTATAGAACACACACAGTGTATTTCACAAGGCATCCAGTGACCTCACTGAAACCTACACACAACTGAGGTAAGGCTTAATAGTATCTAGCGTTTTGACTCATACAGCTTTTTCTTTGGTGGAGAGTGAAAAAGCTCATGGTTTGGGAAGGCGTCGTTTTAGCCTACACACCACATTTGCGCCTCCACAACCAGGTGACCTTTACAGAGAGCGTCGACACTCACCAAACTGACATATCACACATCCTGGGGTGAGCAGTTTCGGTCTGGTATAAATGCCACATGTGAGATTTTGGTAGCAAATGTTTTCATGATTTAGCACAAACAAGAGTCGGAGCTAAACATTTTTTCCAAGCTAATGAAATCATTAGGCACTTTAGCACTTTTGTTTCTTGCCATTTTCAAGACACATACCAGAACGTAAAGCAAAAGGGAATCTAATATCCTGCTTCTGTGGTCTGAAGTGAGTGCAATGATGTAATGTATCACTCATCTCACTGTATGCAAATAATGTGTGAGCTGAAAGATTGGTTTAAAGGTAAACATGATGAGACGTTTTCACCACTAGATGGCGACAAGTAAACATATACTGTTAACAATTTTTTTATGGCTGCGCGTTTACCCTTATCATTACTATCGTAAAAGTAAGTTGGAAATGTGTGTGTGTGTGTGTGTGTGTGTGTGTGTGTGTGTGTGTGCCTCTAAAGGTGCATACTTCTCTGTGTATGTATGTGGGGGGCTCATTTTGCTAAGATTCAGGTGATTTCTTTGCACATTCATGAGTGTCAGTATTAATGATTTCATAGTATAGTATATTATAAATGCTTTTATCCTTAAGTGTTCAGTAAATGTGACTGTGTTTTCACAATTGAATGCAGTGATTTTCACTGTAGATATCAATTAGCTAACAGCACTGTTCCGGAATGTTCCACTGTGTTGGGCTGATATTTATAGAAAAAGTTTTTTGCTTGAACATTAATGGTATGCCTTTGATTGTATCTTGTCATATTGTTGAACATCGATTGATACTGAGCCAAGAGAGGTCAGATTGTGTCTAAAAAAGAATTTGATACAACAAGTGAGACAACGTGTGGATTGAAATAAAACTGGAGAAATAACAAAGGCAAGTCTCCGTCTTGGCTTGGTATTTTCCACTCTGTTGCACACTCACTCGTTTTCCCCATATCCCCACCCCCCACCCCCGCCCCATTTGCGAACAGTTGGTATGTTCCACATAACCCTGAACTTGCTCTCTCTTATTCCAAGGAGCTCAGTAGCCTAAGTCCACTGAGAGAGAGACAGCCGAGAGCAGGCAATCAGAGTTGCTCCGGAGAGGATAGAGAGAGACTACTTGCATAAATTGGTTGGATGTAATTGCACCTCCTATATGTTTATCGGTTAAGAGAACAATTAGGTCACAGACACTGTGAAGTGTCGGAGATGAACGGTAGTGGACTCCAGGATTTCTGCTGAACATCTGGCTATTCTGCATCTGTCTGAAGTTCTGACTCCTGTCACGTCGACTACTTTCACTATGAACTCCTCAACTGCCAACCTCCACAGCAAACACCTACCCTGTGAGTAACACTTAGACCTTCCATTCTGCTCTCATCCCTGACTTACATTTTTGAATAGGAATTTATATTAAAAGTCATCAAGCGTGCTTAATGGAAAAATATTGTTTTTATGGACCTTATTGAACCTTATGGACCACCTTTATGTCAGTTTATCCCCAGATGTTGTAACAGGATATGCAGGAGGAAAACATTCCTCCTCCATATTTGGGTTTTAGAAGTGCATGTGAGACTCCCATTGGAAATGTAAGTCAGAGGCACAAAGCTCAAATAACTAGTGGAAATGAACACCGTTTGCTTTAAGATTGGAGATTGGTTCTGATAACATGAGTGTGTGTGTGTGTGTATGTATGTGTCATTGTGTTGATGCCAATGTGTATGAGGTTTAATCACTTCGGGACAGACAGGCAGTAAAACCTAGTGTGACAGCTCTGATTATTCAGCCGGTGTGTTTGAATAGCTGCACAAGCCACCGTCAAGACGGGAATGTTTGACTCACCGACATGAGTAACGTTAAATCACTCATATCAACGGAATGGCTTGGCATAGTGCATGCACAACGAAACACACATATGCACAAATTAATGTATGCACACTCCAAAACACACAGAAACAGACCCCAATATACACACTCATTGCACTCATTGTGTAACCACATGTACACACACACACACACACACACACACACACACACAAAATCAATACATGCAAATGCACACTTGGACACTTATGGGCAGACTTGGATTTGGGCCACCCCAGATCTCCAGGCACAGATCTCTTATATCTAATGGGATTGTGTGGCCAGTTCTCATTGGTCTAGATTGACTGCAGCGGGGTCTGTTGCTAGCTGCAGACCTATCAACCCAGATAGAAGGTGCTTGGCAGGAAACTGAATTAGTCCCAGTGAGATCAGCACGTGTTTATCTGTAAATAGGATCAGAGCATTCCTCGGGCCAGGACGTCCAACATCTGTAGCTCCGCCCCCTGAGACGCTTTGCCTTGTAACCTCAGTGGTTCTTATGGATCTATGACCCCCCCTAAAATGATTGCTTGTGACCCTCCTTCCCATTTTACTGGTAACAACCATAAACACTGTATAAACAAAGTGCGTGTGCTATTTAGGATAACAAAACTAGATTAAAAATATTTATTTATAAAATATTTCATCCAAATCTTTATGATGGAGTCTAATAATCTTTTATTCGTGGACTATGACTTTATTACAGTAAAGACAATAAAACCAAAATAAGTAATACAAAAGGATTACTTCAAAATCTTGAAAGCACCTTGTGACCCTTGGCCCCCCCCCTTTTTCAACCACTAGCCTCTGAGGTCATGCATTTGTGGGAATGTCGCAGAGCCGAGTGGCAAATCAACAACGGATGGGGTAGCATGACCAGCTGTTGTCGGTATGTTAGCAGGAGCTTAGGAGAGTGAATGAGCCCTGTGTTCTCCATTTGTTAAACTCTTACCAGTCAAGACCTGGTTTCAGATTGAGGGGATAGAGGCAATTTAACAATTAAATTAAAGGGCTGACATCCATCTAAACCAGTGGTTCCCAGCTGTTTTTGCCCCATGGCCTGACAAAAGAAGGGGTTCATAGCTTGTTTTAATAGCATAACATAATGACAAAGACACAGTATATTAACAAACATGAACACAAAATATATATAGGTACGTGTCATTACATTAAAGATAATAAAAATAGGTTAAAGTTGTTTCAAAAGATTATTTTTATATCATGCCCCCACAAAAACCACATTGTTGCACCCCAGGGGGTCCCCATCCACTGATCTAATGCATAAGCATCATGTTTAAACTATCCTACACCCAGGGCACTGTATAATATCTCTCCTGTCTGCTTGATGGGAGCCCAGTATCTGCCAACCTGTGTTGGCATGGGTTAGTGTGGGCCTGGCTGAATGTCTTACAGTAATCCTGTACTTATAATATATAGTATAATATATAATACTGGGTTCTGAAAAGAGGATTTGATATTTGATATTTTGAGTGATAACAGGCATCATAAATAAACGTAACAGATCATAACTCTAAAGATCCCGTTCTGTCCTGTTCTACAGCACTGTTGCTGCCATTATTACCACAAACTGTATAAAAACAGCAGTGTGGGAAGAGCTCATTAAGTGCAAATACATAGATTAGTTGTATCACAAGTAATAGGCCATGGCATGCAAGGGGTTTAGGTTAATTTTGTATGTGCATGTGATTAGTGATTATATGAAATAGCATTGACTGAGTGTTTGAGTGAATGTTCCCAGCTTTTCTTTGTCCAGCTGTGGGGATATGCTGTGCCCTGGGACACAGTCCATCCCTATCTTATTAATTACCTCACAACTGTATCTCTATTTCACTCCCACATTATTATATCTAGAGACACAGACATGCCTCTAGCCATAGGCCTGAGTTTATTAAATATAAACCATATTTAAAACATTTATTGGAGACAGAAAGACCAAGGGCCAAAACGCAATGGAATTGTGGAATAGGTGTATTAGGGGTGAAATATCGTACATTAAAGATTACGTGACGATCTGATCTGACACATGTACAACATCATATAATACAGTTTTTCACAGCACAAAAAAAACACAGCAGTGGTTCACTGCTGGAAACATTTCTGTATTGTATCGGCAACACACCCTGCCTTAAACTGAACACAAAGATGAGCAATGCCAGAGGTATTTAGATTAGACAAACATGGTTGTCCCAGCCGAAATGAACATTATATGAGTCCGCCTCACAAGCTCAGAAAAACAACCCACTTTAAATGAGATTAAATGAAATCACGTAAACATTGGGTGAGAGGCATTCAATATAAGAATGCTTTGCCTTCCTGCGTTGACATCCCCTTAAGCAACTCACCTTTTCCCTGTCTACTGTATTTGCTAAAAAAGGCTTTATGTGTTAAGTCAAGTTCCCGGCACTTGTCTGCCTGTGTCGATATAGAGGGCAGTGGGACAAGACACTGACCCACAAACATCTCATTGTCTGTCTGACAATGAGACAGGACAGGGTTAACAATAATGTCATTGTTTGGTTCACACAGTGAGGTTAATGGTGCTGGGTGCTGCTCTGACCCTCTGAAGCCAGACACACTGACAGACCCAAATCACAACACAAACATGCACGCAGGTGCACACTCATTTAGTCACACATGAAGCTACGCATAAATGACCCACACAAATATACACACAGACATGCACACACAGAAAACCACACACACACACACACACACACACACTTTCCATAATTAATAATAATAATATTTCCATATTATTACTAGACCAGAGATGTAGGATAGTGAAACCAACCTTAAAATAATAAAAAAGGTGAGAGAGTGACAGCAGTCTAGGAATTTGCTAACATAGATTCGCTCCTGTTGTTTCCTCCTCTTGGTCAGCTTGTTTCTGTTTGGCCAACCAGCCATTAGACTGCTGTTTGAGACCCCACCGGCCCTGGCTAACAGGCTGGTGTGTTAATGGCCTGCTGTAGGCTGTGTACGGTAGGCTGTCGCACCACGCGACTCTTTCCTTCGCTAATGAGCACATGCTGAATCCTCTCACTTCCATTTCATGTCTCCCTACCAAACATTCCCTGCACTATTCGGCTCTATAGATATTTGCTATATGTATAACCTCTACCCCAGTAGCTCCAGTTTAAATCCATTCTTCTCTTTTCTCTCCCACTGCGGCCCAGAGGCGGGCTATGTGAAACAGAATCTCTCTCCTCTATGAGCCCGTCAAGGTGTCTGGGTGGAAAAGGCAGCCGGTATAGACATCCTCTTCTCTGTTCAATCCAAACAGTGGGAGGTTTCTCCCAGCCACCAGGAGAAAGATCCACGCTCCCTTACCTGGATGCTTGGTTCTTCAACATATAACCATGAATGACACTGGTTAACCTTGTTGCCTTACCTCTGTCCAGCTTAAATAAAAGGTCATATTTATAGTCAGGTGGCGCCTTATTTAGTTGAGGCATTAAAGTTAACTAATTTAAACTGAAACCCTCTTTTTTTTTACGGTATACAAATTTACAGTTCCTTAAAAGCAGGTGCTTTTAAGGATTGAATTGGACTGGATATATTGGATCCCTTCAGAATAAGTGTCTGGCTAATGGGTGTATAATCAGTCACAGCACAGCAGAAAGTGTTGCTTCCCACAAGGTTTTCTGTCTCAGTGCTATCGAGGCATGGCCGCCAGCGCTGCCCAGACAACTCACATATCCAAAAACATCTGGAGCATCTGGAAGCACAATGTACAATGATATGTTCCAAAATGCTGCCCCCCCCCCCCCCATGTTGGAGAAGTAGGCCTCCTTAAGTCACATTTGACCTTTAGAGGCATTATGAGATAATGATGATTGTGACAAGGCATGCTTCTCGGTCTACTGTAGTCAATGTGTTTAGTCAAGTTCTCCAGACAAAGAAAGGTTTGAAATATTATTCAATTAATTCCCCTGTCTGTACCTTAGCTAAGATAACGGCACATGGGAATGCTTTGACAAAACAAAACAGAGCAGAATACTCAGTTCATTAAAAGTGATATAACAGTGTATGAAGGGTGGAAGTAATAAAAAAATAATTAATAAATTAATAAGTAATAAATAAATAATAAATCAAAATGACAATAAAGAACTTGAACTTGAGCAGTTCCAATGGAGTGTGGTTTGTGTGGTGATGCACTGGTTTTATTTTCCAAATAAAAAAAGATGTGTGACTTTACCCACTGCTGCCACACACCCCTAAAATGATTTCCTGTCACTGGAATCACATCTAAGGAGTCCAGGCCTCTCTTCTTCCCCTACATCCCAGCTTTTGTCCCCCTCTGAATGGCTCCTTTCAGCAGCTCCTCTCAGACTGGAGGAGCTGTGGGAAAACGGGCGTGTCCGGCCCCCTCCTTCCTCCTGCTCCCCCAAACCCTATCTGACATGCTGCCCTCAGTTACAGCTCATGAGCCGCTTAGGAAAGGAAGGAAGAAACGGGCAGAGAAACAAGGGAGGGAGGAATGAATAAGGGAAGGATCGAACAAATAAAGGAATGAAGGAAGTGGGCATAGATCTGTGAGGCTCAATACATTTACAGTATATGTATTGAGGGGGCAGGATAGTCGTGTAGGTGTTGGACTCCCAGCCAGAAGGTTTTGAGTTTAAGCCCCAGAGTTGGCCTACCTGTAAGCATCCTTGAGCAAGATGCCTAACCCCTATCGGCTCCATGTAACACCAACATGTAATTGTAAGTCACTTTGGATAAAAGCATCTGCTAAATTACATAATTGTAATTATATAATTATGTACAGTATACACATAGAGCCCTGTATAGCAGAACTATGGCTCTCCCGTTTCTTACTTCCTTTGAGTAGCCTCACTGTAGAAGTAGTAGGAAGCCATATTGTAGTGTAACAGTGAAGGCTCGGGATTTAGGGAGGAGATGGGTTTGACGAAAGAAAAAAATAAAAGTAGTTCTTAAAGTAGTAAAAAAACTGGATCACGTGGCTTTTTCCCGCTAGCTGTGGACAGGTGGCCCGGAAGTAACCGGGCTTCCCACAATAAATACAGCACCTCTCTCTTCGCCTATGGTCCAGTTCGTGTGCTTCCAATCGGCATAGGGCCTTCAGAGATGGGTGGTGTGGGCTGCCCGGAGGCTCCAGCAGGATCTGATGGAAATAATTGGGGAACAGCCTGGTCGGCGCTCCCAGGAGCGATTATCCAGGCTAATAGAAAGGGCAAATAAAGCCTCGAGGTCAAGGGGGTCGTCTAGGGAAGCGGGCTGGTCCTTCAGGTTCTCAGATAGCCTATCAAGAAAGACGGAGATAAGCACCTCGGGGTTCCAGCCACTCTCGGCCGCCAATTGAGGTACGAAAGGTGATGGTAGATAGTCCGCCACACTGTAATTCCCCTGGCACAGTCGTAACAGCCTTCTGAACGCCTCTTGCCACATGGCCGATTTGGCGAATACTCACTGCATATGGTTAGCAAAGAAAACAAATTAGTGCATTCCAACCCCCGCCTTTCCCAAACTGTGGTGGCCCACTCCAAGGCCTTGTCCATTATCAAGGTTATGACATAGGCAAATCGGGACTTTTTCACGTAACCAGGGCTCTGTCGTGGAACACTCAAGGGAAGGGGTGGCCAGGGCACAATACAAAACCAAGGGCTTAAATACACAGATACTAATTGACTGATGAGAAACAGGTGACGAAGTCCACAGAACACACTCAATGCCACTCAAGTCACTCTGGTGACCTTTGGTGTCGAAAAAAAGAGGCCCACAACCCTAACATAAAGGGGCTTAGACATAAAAATACACCATTCGATACACTTTGGTACCACACAGTTTTTTTTTAACATTACTTTAAGTATGTTCCCTTGCGACTGGTTGCTCTAATCAGAGGTCACTGGGATCATACGGGGCTAAGCATGTTATTGATCAGCGTGACTCAATGGTAAAAGAATTGCATAGGGTAGCAAAATCAATTGAAGTATATAGGCCTACCTCTCTTACTAACCTTTAACTCTCTGCGGTTGATCAATAAAGCAATCGATCAATGTTCAGCGGTGTGGGAAAGTTGGTCCGTAATGGCTAGAAAATGAAATATCTGGGATTGTATGAATTGGTGTACTGTTATAAATTATCACTTTTTCACGGTATTATTTCAGCCTCTGTTTGGTTTAGTATAAACAAGCGAATGCGGCATAATGATGGGTCTTATTAACAGCATTATTGAGGGATCTCTGTATAAAAAGGGTTATGTCCACTGGGGCTGTCAGCCAAGTCAGCCCCATGGGGTTTGAGGTTTCCCTTCCCTCTTCGCTGTCTGCTTTTCTGGTCCTGAAGCTATCTGAAACCCAGGGACCCAGGAGGCTGGCTGTCAGTGCGGGGTTGACCCAGAGCTACCGTGACAGGCCTATGTGCTGTTGTCACCCAATGTCACCACTGACAAGTGGTGGACTCTTACACAGCATAAAAATGTGTAAAAATGTGTAAAAAAAAAATGTGGGCTATTATGTGGCCAACACATGGGAACAGTTAAAGCTTAACAGGATAACTTGGAATATTATGGTGGTCTCACCTTTTTTTTTTGATGCTGTCACGTTTGACATTCAATAGACCTTTAATTCTCTTTCACTGTTGCTTCAGAAGTTAGCTTTGTTGGTCAGTGGGCAGAGAGCAGTGTTTATTACCACGCAGCATAGGCTATTTTTGCCCTTCAGTGTAGCAACTATCAGTACATTCACAAGGTAGGCTATTGAATGAGCGAATCCAAAGGGTCTAATATTATGATTTGGAGTAGACAAGGGGCATTCCATGAGTGCTAATATTTGACAATATCACAACAGCATGCTAGAGAGTGTTGTTGTAGCTTGGTAGCTCCCATGTTTCCTTAGTATTTAATAAAATTTGGATTATATTTAATTTCAGATGAGTGATACAGATGCATACAGAATTAAGTAATACAGAAGTCAAACACATTTAAATATATATTGTTATGGAATCTTGAAGGAACCGAATAAATGGCAAAATTATAATATTCTTTCTTCAATGAATTGATAAATTAAGCCTGGTCTATAAAACTGCTGTATAAAATCCCATTTGAGGTCTAATGCCTATACGCGGCCTCCAACCCACAACCAATCACAGCCATGCTGATAATATGCCACAACAGCACTCCCTCTCATTTGATACAGTTTAATCCCAAAACGAGCCTCACAACAGTAATTAGATGTTAATGCCTAGAATGTAAGATTCTGTTGTAACATTACAGAATAATAGCCATTGATCTCGTGTTAAAAGGAACCCCCTCATATCCCCCGATAGAATCATTGATTTTTATAGTTATTTTCCTGCCATGGTTTTGTAAACATCTTGAGCTGTCTGCAGGTTCTGTTACTCACCACATGTTGGTTGGTTTATAGAACTGGCGTATATGTGCCTGGTGCTTACAAAAGAGACCAGATAATCTTTGCATTACTCCCAGTTTAGATCAGGCTTAAAAGCCTCATCCAATTAGCTCAATCCATGCTGGTTTCTAATTGTGCATCCAAAATGCGGTTTTAGCCTGAATGGCGTTTCAATAAATTGATTTTTAGAGAACTAGGAGAGCTGGGTGGAATACACTACAGTGGCAATGAGGCATTTTTAGCCCAGAAGGGCCGCAAAAAAAGGGACCTTGTTGTGTGTAACCAGCCTTTTAACACAACAATTCAATACACAGCATGCATCCTCAGAATGGTTTTCTCAGGACGTGCAGTCAACCCCGACCCTATTTGTCTGCTTGTTTAAGTAATGTGGCTCCATTTGTCTCTTACATAACATTCCCAGACAGTTTGCACTGCTTTGAGACTGGATGGTGGCTTTTGGAAAACACTGAGACTCCAACGACCGCCTCCTCAACAACTGTAGCCTCTGATTTTTACAGTGTGAATATTCCCATCGTCTCAATGCAAATCACAGACACACTCCTCTACACGCACACGGGACAGGCACTTTACTTTATTACACTGTTGCTGATGAGGTGGAAAATGGGATTGCATGGTATCTTTATTTTAAACAAGATTAACTTAGGAGAATTGACTGCTCCTCTTTGCCAAACAGTGTGCAGCTATGTGTGTATGGTTGGGCAAAAAAATATAATGTTATGGAATTTTACACAATATTTTACAGGATTTCTGGTTGTGAATTAAAAAGACCATATTAACGAATCCAAACACCATACTAAGTTTCCGATATGATAAATGTAACTATTTTTGATATACTTTTGCCTATTTGTGGTAAAGCAATGATATTTTTAATTAAGCCTCCCAGCTATGCGCTGGAGTAGAGCACGCTACTTGTGAGTTATTATATTATTATATATGTTATTATATATATTATATACTGTATATATATATATTTGTTTTTTATTTTTTATTTTTTTTTATTTTTCACCAGATGTTTGGATTGTTGTCATTCTTAGCTCTACGTCCCCCCATTGTGGTTACAAATCACATCACCAACTTGTCAGCAGGGTTAAACTATGGAGGTGGTGGTGAAACGTACGCCCTGTCGTTGTGTGTTAGCAGCGGAGGCGGAGCACGGCCAGAAGGTCTCAGATATGGACGCAGCACAGCAGCTCAAGATGAAAGAGAGGCAGCGTTTCTTTGAGGAGGTCTTCCAGCACGACGTGGACGTGTACCTCTCCTCAGCTCACCTCACCATCAGAGACCACCGAAGACGTGAGTTCAACTGGAGGTTCCTCAATGTGCATGCACCCATCCACACCCATCCACACCCATCCACACCCATCCGCACCCATCCGCACCCATCCGCACCCATCCGCACCCATCCACACCCATCCACACCCATCCACACCCATCCACACCCATCCACACGCATGCAATTTCTCTCCCTTTTCTGTGTATAGCTCCCATAGGCAGCATCTCGTCCATGGAGGTAAACGTGGATATGTTAGACCAGCTGGACCTCATGGAACTTTCTGACCAGGAGGCCTTAGATGTGTTCTTCAGCTCTGGAGAAGAGGAAGTGTTGGCCTCCTCCAAGCCTGGTATGGAAGTTGTAACTCAGATGAAAACTTAATATACACAATACAGCATAGGACATAAATCTGCTACTATATACATATATATATATATGAATTAGAAAATAGTGGCTTGCTAATTAGTGTACCTTGTGATTCTGGCTTAGGCAGGTAAACCTGCTGGCTATATAAAATATTTTTTTTATCAGATAACTGTCACATTTTATCTATTGTTTTATTGGGCCTGCATCTGTAACAAACAATGATCCTTTACTGAAACTCTAATTTACTCAAAGAACCTGCATTTACTCTTTTATACCCAAACTGAGAAGTGTCAAACCTGGAGAAACCCAGATTGTGATCTGGGTGATGGGCCAGGGTCAAATAACAGAGTGGTCTGTTATAAACAATGGCAGATACAGGCTTTACGCTGGTTGCTTCAGTGTAATGCCAGGGTAGAGTTTCAGGCTATAGACTGGTTACTGTATGTAGTTCCCATGATCCCATAGAAAGCATGGTGTTTAATTTACCACCTATTGAACAATACAGTTTGATTCAGGTTGATCAGCCCTAATAAGGTTTTAATCTAACTTGCAGTCCAAGGAAACAACAACAACATTGAGGTCATCAACAATGGACTCTTTCGGCATGTCCTAGAGGGTTTTGATGCCAAGTCTCGCATGTCCTCTACATCTTCTAACTCCTCCTCTACCAGCCAAAATGCTAACGACACCGGGGCAGACACCCCAGTTATCCAATCAGACGATGAAGAAACTCATGCCAGCGTGGACCTGCACAGTGCCACTCCTACAGGCCAAGAGACTGCCCATAGGCACTCCCCTTCACCTTCTACTGCTCTACAGTAACAATAACAGAATGGGTTAAATGTGTGAAGACACCAGTGTCTTCCAATATTCGGCTTTTACCACAGATGTGAACTGTTTATTTTGATTTATGAGCTGCCCAGTGGCTATTGTTTTGGAGGTGGAGACATTTGGAAAGAAGAAAAAAGTGACTTGTTCTCAGAAGATACGTCTTTTTTTTGGCATGACGTTCCTGACATAAAAATAATGAATTACATGAATTACATTACATGAATTACATGATGTAAAGCATACTTTAGTAAGCTTTGTACATGCGTTGATAAAATCAAATAGTTTATAGAATACGTAATAATTGAATGAGGGATAATCAGGGTTGATTTGCTAACAAGGAGAAATTACATAATCCCACATATATATTTTTGAAAAACATTGATTTTTAGCATTTTGGTTGTCTGAGATAGATTGACATTTTCCAAAGAGAAATGTATTGTTTACCTTTTCTGAATAAAACATCAATTTGTTCTAGACTATTGTCAGTTTCAAAGGTTTGCTTCAAAAACAAATTCTGGAGGCAAGACTTCACATGCTTTAGGCCAATGTTGACGCTCACACACAATTAAAGTAGTAATCCAGACGGCATAAAGCCTCTATTACACTTTCATAGGCTATCCCCAGCCCCAAGTCTCTGATAGTTCAGCAGTAAGTGTGATAATTCTGCTGAAACAAGCAATTGTTTTGACACACACAGTATTCATTTTTCAGACATAACTTTAACTCAAAGGCCGGGCCTTTGAGTTAAAAACTACAAAAATGGCACCATGTGTTGAGACACTATACCAGCAGATCCCGGTCTCATTGGTCAATAGCATTCAAAGTGGTGGCTGGTGACTCAAAAAATTGGGGAGGACAGGAGGAAAACCAACTCACGCTACATGATATTTTACACTATTGCACTATTTTGCACTAGTCTGAGGGTGCTCCCTTTGGAAAAATAGCCAGTTATTTTCCTGCATTTCTACAGTACCTGGCATGATTTATGATGAAATTAGGAAGTGATTTTCCAAGACAATAATAATTGCCAATGTCTGACTATTATATATATATAATATATATAATATTTACATATTAGCATATTAACAGGCAGCAACAGGACAGACTCTCACTTCCATTGATTCACTAGCGGGTTGAAGAAAGCCTTTCCAAACAAGGTCAGTCTGTATTGGGTTACCTCATGCCATAGTAAAATAATAATAAAAAAAAAATAGCAATGTTTAAAAAATGTTTTTTTAAATATACAATTGTGGATTAAATGGCCAATTGTAACTTTAAAATGCACATTTGAGATGCTAACTTTTTTGTGACATGTTTTACTGTGAACCATATATGTGCCATGTGAACTATAACACTGGGCCCCAAAGCCTACTGTACTTGGTTGAGTATACCTGTGGACTAGACTGACCTCTAGTGGCAGAATTATCTCCAAGCAAACATGAAATCGTTAACTTTGTACATGAAAAATATCCATGCAGAAAATGAATTTAATGGTATTTCTTTGGGTAGTTTTAAGGTTACATAGTGAATCTGATAGGGAGCTTGTCTACAGTTGGGCCAGTTTGCCATTTACAACCTCTATCACGCCCAGCTGTCCGGTAAGACAGGCCACTGCAACCATTGGCATTGTTTTAGCCATCAGTACTAGAGAAGTGTGCAGCCCTTTGAGACTAATGTGATTAAGGGCTATATAAATAAACTATTGTGTAGCAGAAGGATCTGTTCAATAGGCACAAACCAACTGACTGAATGCAAATGACATTCAGCCATGGTACTGTAAATCTTCAGTTTGCTTAAAGATATATTTTTAGTCATCTCCAAAATTATTCAACCTTAATTTTTTTTACCTTTAAAATACACTTGGTTTCTGCCAGTTCTTAATTATAGTTGTTTTTACACAGACCTATTGGCTATAGTGCCAAGTTTATAGGTTAGGCCCTTTCAGTTTATGGGTCAAATAGGTTTTAAGTAAGATTATAGGCCACAGAGACCGCTCTACAAAACTGTATGCATCACATGCTGGGGGAGACTCCAGTGCCATGTATAAACTAGTGCAACTTTAGCCAGTGGAACCTGAAATTACTCAAAGACCTATATGCCTGAGATTCAGTCAACTAGCTTTCATTTGCAAGCCTCCACACACACACTTGTTAAAGTTCACTCTGATGTTGATTGTGCAACAATATTGATGGTTATAATGAGTCATGTTTGGTCTTCCTAAATATTGTGATATAAAAGTCACATTTTACCTTGGAGGGATTACAATAGAACACATTTGGTTGTTCATATTAACTTTTTTTTTTTTATTGTTTACCATTACAAAACCAAGTTCTCCCACAGTTTACTGGAAAAAAAAAAAGAAAGCAAAAACGTAATTATCCAATTTGTGGGAGTTTCTCCTTTTAAGATAATTTCAAATGACTTTATTTGTCCAAAAATCTGTCCATGCCATTTAAAGAATTAGCATAAATAAACTGCCTGCTAACATATCAACTCAAGAGGCAGAAACTAAATTGCAATGCCTCTACATTAAGTAACAGTTATTCTAAAGACTAAAGTCAAGACTGGATTAAATATTTTCTCTCCTATTACATAAGCAGAATATTCCCAAAAATACTTTGGGATGGTAACAGAAATAAAGAAATGCACATGAAGTGCTTTAGTGGGGAGAAAGGAGAACATTCTTTGAAAAAAAATAAATAAATAAAAAAAAAAAAAAACACTTATACTGATTATTCACATTTTCTTGGGGTGGGGAGTTACACCCTCCCACTACCCATTTTAGGCAGGGGTCTCTGCTCACTGTTGCTCTGCCCTCTACGTGCACGATAGCCCCTGAATCCCCTTCCCCTGAGGAAACGCCCTGGAACGCCAAATGTCTCAATATTCAACTTCTTCTCCTCTGCCCAAGTAGTTCTCCTGGGGAAAGGGGGACAAAAAAAAATAAACAGTGGACATAAAACTTCAACTTTAATGACAATGTTGACCTCATGATGCCGCAATCGAGCGCATTATTACCTGGGCTTGAGGTCTGATGAAATGTTGTCAAAGAAGCATTTAGCTTTGTCGTAGTACTTCTCTCCAGGGCTGCCCTCAACGTTACTCTGGTTGTTCAAGGTCTCCAACCCAGAGTCGCCCTTCTCTGCATCTACCTCTGCTGCAACACAAGACAAAATCTTGTCCAACAGCATCTTACATTAACAATAAGAGTTGTCATTGAGCAGGTGAACGCAAGGCTTCAGTGGTCCGTTTACCTTCAGTCTCATTGGCAAGAGCACTCTTGTTGAACTGAGCATTTGAACTTTCAAAATCAAAATCTGACTCAAACTGCAGGGTGGTAGCCTTTGAGTTCTCCACAAGAAGCTGGCCTCTGTTCCGGTTTCTGGGCCTGCGATTTCCTGCGTGAAAGCAAAATGGTAAACTATTAACACCTCAGAAATAGAAACCCGTCTAGGTGGTTTGAAAGCAGAAGCATGGATTGAAAACCTTGTTTTCGTCTGAGTCTCTGGTTCTCATCACTTCCTTGACCCTTGGCTGCGCTGCTTTGAGGAGATGCCTGACCTAAATATGCATACAGGATAGGTCAGTTTCTTACTTGCAATCCTCCTGGTACCTGCCTGCATGCATGCTCGGGGGTTAGGACCACTACATAGAAGAAACCCAGACACCTGTTGGTTTACTGGTGGGTACATCCTTTCTTTGCATCTGCGAGCCATTCCGACTAGCGAGAGGAGAAGAGGGGCGAGCAGGCACTCTGCCCGGTTGTTGGGAAGGCAACTGTCCCCTTCTCTGGCCAGCACCGGCCACTGGCACTGTCTGGACAGCCTGTTCTACCATTGGGCCCCTTCTGGCAGGGATGCCATGAAACCCTGGTGCTGAAATAAGATAAGAAACTGAATGATGGGCTTATTCAGATGGCGTTACTGTAGAGAAGCAGTTACAATGTGATGCAAAAAAGCTTAAATCTGGTTTCACACTGAGGCCTGATTTGTCAGTACCTAAGCCCAGGGCGGCAGCATACTGCTGGTTGAGCAGAGAACTCGCAGCCAGCTGGTTGTAAGAGGGCATCATGTCCCTGTATGGACTCCAGCGTGGGTGGTACGCACCTGGCGAACTGCCAACAGATGACTGGAAGACATGATGATTGATGTTACAAGCCAGAATTAATTTGTACCTTTAATAAAAAAAAAAGGTGTATACCCATCTAAGATCACTCTACTCCACATACGTGCACAATAGCAGGATCAGGAGGAAGCCCATAGTGTGGTTTTGGTGGCTCAGATACAGTGATATCCCTGATGTCGCTTCCTCTGAAAATTATATATTCATAAATTTCATCTTTGGGTGGAAGGGGTCTGTCTGTATGCCGGCCCTCTGTTCCATACGATTTAACTGTTTGAAGAAAGAAAAAAAAAAAAAACAGTGCTTACTGATGTTGCAGCACTCTATACACCAACACACAGCCTACTGGCAATTAACGCATATCAAGTTCACATCCCACAATATATTAACTTACCCTTGGCTAGAGCAATTGTAGACTTATCCGTGTCTACAGATGACAAAATGCCTTCATAACGAATCTGAGCCTTCGACATCAAACTGATTTTGCTACCAATATAAGGAGTTCCCCCTCCAGCACTCATTTTGGCTATTCTTTTAAGATATACAAACAATTGTCCACTCGCTACAGACCCACCATGAACTCTAACTTAATTTCAGGTGTGCAGCAGGTGATTAGCTGTGGCCTTAAAAAGATTGGTGCGACACACCCACTCCTTCCGAGCACCCGTGTAAACCGCAAAAAAGCAGGCGGAGGCTGCACCTTAATAATAAACAGATACATTTAATAACCGGTCGCCGATGGAGTGGGTGATTTTCGTAAATCACGACCATTTGACTCACGGAGAGAGAGAGAGGCTAATAGTCTAAGTAGACTACCATGGTATGTCTTAATTATTAGGCTTTTCTATATTACAAATAAAATGAGCAAGTTTGGTGAAAAAGTAAGGTATACGCGATCATTACACCTAATAAGTGATTTGATGTTATGTGTTTTTGTGGGCGGGAAAACACAATGTATTTATTTTTAGTTTAAGGAATTTTTGTTAATTAAATCATACGATTTATGACTCACTATAAGGTTAAATAAACACATTCCATATATAAAGTATTATTATGTTGGTAGCTTATATTAAGCAGCTCCAAAAACCAATTGCTGTGGATAGCATACTTCTATTTAACAGCGAGGGTGTGGCGCCCTCACACGCATTTTTGCAGAAAATCGGCTTGCTGGGCAAAATACTGCAGCCATCTTGCACACTACATCAAGCGCGATAAAGTCCGAAATGTGTATATTTAATTGATAGAAAACCCGATTCCTAAAAAGCCAAATGAGGTATAACACAATTCTGCGATAGTTTATGTGTCGTGGGCTAGGAAACGTGCCAACTACAGTGTAACATTTCGTGCAGACGGTTTCCCTGTAATGTCTGCAGCTCAGTGTTGTTGTGTCTTATACTGACTTGGGGAGAGAATGACAGCTGAAACCATTGGTAACGCCCTTTAAAATGTGGAAGTAGCCAATCAGAGCTGTTTAGGATCCCTTTTCGGTGACGTTTCATTTGGTTTGCGCAGGCGCACGTCAGCGGTAATACTTCACTTTTCACAAACTCGCAGGAGTGTGAAGATGGCGGTAGGCTCTGACTTACTGGATGAGGTATTCTTGGATCCAGCGGTGAATAAAGCGGTAGTTTGTCGTCTTGCGGACTCTCTAGAGTTACAGGTGTCGGGCTTGTGGCACGGGAAGCCCCGGGTTTGGCACAAGGTGGTCGTGAAACACATTGCCAGTTCCGGGGCAAGGGGCAGCCCGAGCTAATGTCCAGCTGGGACTGGGTCTGGCCAGGACACTGCTGAAGGTACGCTGTACTGCTGTTGTTTTGCTCTCTCTTTCCAAGTTTACACGAAAGCAAGCACCCGAGTTGACAGGGAACAGCGGTAGATGTGTCAGAGTTTCCCCCATCACATGTAAGCTTGTTTCCGCTCCTGAACAAGTTTTAAGTGCAGGGGGTCTCATTATAGCGAGCTTCCCAATGGTTCAGCAATGGACGCATCAACGGCCAGTTTAGACTTACCCACAGGGCACGACCAGAGCAAACCCCCTGCTGCCAGTGATAGTGAAACTTCTCTTTCTAATCACCAGGGGAAATTAGACACATTTACATTTCAAACTTTGAATGGAGGCCAAACCATGAACTCTCACAATTCAGGAAGCACTGCCCCTGTCGCGGGGACAGCGATGACAAGTGTCCCTAGTGACAGCAGCACTGACGTACCTGTCCCAGTGGTCACCGGCGGAACTGTGTTGTCAAAGGGGCTGGCGAACGCGACCATGCACCAGTCAACGAGCAGTGTAATCCAGACGCCTTTCATGAACTCTCCGACCGTTGTGGCTTCACCTCAGCCTGCGAGCCAGGCGGGTGGACCCACAGTGACACTCGTAAGGCCGCCTGTGCATATAGCGGAGTCGGGTGTAACTCTGAATGAGAATAATAATGCGGGACAGACTTTAGTTAGTAATGCAACAAGTCAGATCGCGCAAGGCGTTGGCGTGCAAACCCCGCTGGTCAACAACGGCCAGTCGTCCGCCTTAGTGTCTGTCAGCGCTGGGTCGCACATAATCAAAGCAGAAGCGCCTAAAACAATCATACAGTCGGCACCGCAGACGGCTCTCACATCTGGCGGTATCGGGGCTTCCAGGACTTCAGCACCGGCGACTGTAGCCGGTCCAGGCGGCATTCGAGCCCTGGCGCCGCAGATGTTGGCGCCAAGACTCCCCCAGAGCTCTCCGGGTCAGCCAAATATACAGAACATCCAGCTCGCCCCAGGTAAGCGATAAGGAAATCTTAGTTTGTTTTTTCATTTCATTCAAACCGCAAGCATTTCCACTGAGATTATTAATCATTATTATACAGTTTGATTAATTTAGTCTACAGTTATGGAAGAACCATGTCTTTAATTTATAGGTAGGCTACTCTTAATTTCAATATTTGCAAGCATACTAGTGATAATGGTTACACCAATTTTATATGGTCTTCCTACACTGAACTTGTGCTGTTGCATGGCAGCCAGCCAGCCCTGGAATTTTCCCTCTTCTGTGTGATCTATCACAAACTGAATTATCCTAGCTTGATTATAAAGGCAGTGGCACTGTATAACAGTATTGACTATTGACCCATTATATACAGTGTGTGTGTATATCTTTTTTGCATACAGTGTTTACCTAAATTTAGTCCACTTAGTGCTGACTCAGTTACAATCTGCCAGGTCAACTTCTAGCACTGATCCACTGCAATTCACAGTAACTGTCGTTTTTCATTTTTATACCAAAAACAGTTCATCCTAGGTTGTTTCAACACTGCCAATTTGTTCGTGTCCAGAGAGATATTGTTTCCAACTCGTCAGCATCAGTGAATTAAGTTGACAGTCCTAATGATTATACATACATTCCACTGTTTATTGTGTCCTTGAATGTCTTCAGGTATGGTGCTGGTCCGTAGCGAGACCGGGCAGTTGCTTATGATTCACCAGCATGCCCTTGCCCAGATGCAGGCCCAGGCCCAGGCCCAGGCCCAGGGAGCCATGGCCCCTCGGCCTTCCACCCCAACAAGCATGCCTCCTGGCCAGGTATGTCTGCCTGCCTAGACACTGGCACTACGACCATGTCCTGGTGCTCTTAAATTAGATATGACAATGGTTCTAAATCTAAAATGTTTGTAGATTGTGATGGGTGCCACTGACATGCGATGTCGGATCAATGTATTTCTCGCATGATATTTTGTCACTGAGTGTTGCACATCATACCATCTCAAGGCCCCTGGGACCCCCATCATGAGCAGGCAAGTGGCCTCTAGCAACATTGTCCAGCAGAGCTCCCCTGCAACCACGCCCGTCTCTGCTACAACCGCTCTGGACAGACCCCCGTTCCAGGTATACCCGGCTGTCCTGTCCCGTGTCCTGTCCCGTGTCCTGTCCCGTGTCCTGTCCCGTGTCCTGTCCCGTGTCCTGTCCCGTGTCCTGTCCTGTGTCCTGTCTTATAATGCCCCTTTCACACACACACACACACACACACAGACACACACACAACCATGGTTTGAATTACGCTGAGGCTCGGAAAGGCACAGCGCTCTGTGTTCTGGTCTGGGCATCACTAAATTAGTATACCACAATCCAGTGCAAAGAATTGGGTGTTGTTTTAAAGCTATTAGTTCAAGCAATGATAACTTGAAATTATGATGAATACCGTTTTGGTGACAAGAGTTGTTGCCTTTCTCACTTATACATCGCTTATAATTGGGGCCCACAGCATTAATGTATGAACAATTAAGCTTACATTTCATGGGATAAGTAGAAAATTGGGATAGAAATTGTTATATATTATATTCAATAAAATTATCCATATTTTGTTAATATTGAAGTTGTTCTCGAACTTTCCAAATTTCATATCTCACGACATGGGGAGGGGCCGTAAGATATGAAACATTTATTTTTGTTGCACAAAACAGAGAAATGTATTATATTTTTAAATCCCACAAATCACCAGAAGCATCCTGTGACCCCTCAAGGGGCCTGGCTCTATTTTGAGGACCACTGCTCTCTACAGAATTGATGGTTGTCAGGTTACAACCTTTAAAAAAAATTAAAACATACCATAAGGGTGTCAGTCACTCGGTCACACTGCTGTTTAGATCTATGTCTTGTTGTAAAGTACTGTAACAATGCTTTAATATCTTCTTTCTCTTCTTAGAGTTCAGTTGCTTTACCAGCAGGCATGACCCTCAGGACTGGCACCCAGTCAGCGGGGACCGCTGTTACCTCGGTAACAGCGAGCAATGTGAGTTGCCCAAGAGTCAGATAAGGCTGCGCATATAGTCGTGCGTATAGCGCTCTTATGCCATGATCAGACAGTACATGCTGAGCTCTGTAGCTCTACGCAGGGCTGTCATGTGTGGCGTGTAGCGTTGCTATAGTAATGCTACGTAGCTTGGTCTCACCGTCTGAATGCGCTTGGTGTCCCTGAAGGAGACGATGGAGAATGTGAAGAAGTGCAAGAACTTCCTGTCCACCTTGATCAAGCTGGCATCCAGCGGGAAGCAGTCGACAGAGACGGCGGCCAACGTCAGGGAGCTGGTCAAAGACCTGCTGGTGAGCCTCGCACTGTTTATCCTACAAGGCAGGGGCGATGAACATAGCCGTCTGACTTCATCTCATCGCGTGAATTCACACAACAAGTATGGGAATGATTATCCACTCGTGAATTGAGTTGTCGTTGACTAGTGCGCATTCTCGTATTGACTGACAGTGCATATGTATAAGTAGAGAGTTGAAGCCATGATAAACATTGGCTGGGGGCTGTGATGACGTACATTGTGAAAGAGAAAAAGCGCAATTTTGTTTTCTGCTGCTGAGAAGTAACTTGTATGGTGGTTTCTTCTTCTTCTTCTTCTTGTACAGTAATATGGGATATATCAAAATATCTTAACCATCTAAGGCAGCTCTGTTCAAACTGCGAGGACCATACAACATGTCTAGTACCTAAGAAATATATCCCTAGGTTCTCTATAAATAGAGTTCTCTATAAAAAGATATCTACATATGAATACAGAATCTGTAGGCAACGATTTTGGTATTGGAAACGTTCTGGTTTCCGTTTATAGTCCGAGTAGTATTGACCAATCACGTTTGAGTGGGCTTTGGTTGAACGCTGGTAAACAGTTCATGTGGAGCGCAGGAGAGGCGGAACACGAAATGCAATCTGTGAAAAAATCGTCAATTTTAGGTTTTTATTAGCTTTATTTAAAGATGTATATGCATCTCCATGACGGGCGCACAGTCTTGGCCTGGATATTTGTTATCCGGATATCCTCTGGCTACACCGGAACACCAGAAATATTGGCCCTTGCCCCCAGAGGTATTTCGTCATCATACAGATAGCCGATGGGTTCCGAGATTGGGTGATTATTAATGTTTAATGAATATTAATTATAATTATTAATGATTGTAATCATTGTACTTTAGGAAGGAAAGCTGGAAGCGGAGGACTTCACCAGTAGATTGTACAGCGAGCTAAACTCCTCACCACAGCCTTACCTTGTGCCTTTCCTTAAGGTAACAGTTCACATTTGCTTGGGTTTCTCCCAGGTGTGACCCTTGTTACACATGCAATATATACTGTAGCATGAAATGAGTGTCCTTGTCTGCGTGTCCTCTAGAGGAGCCTGCCGGCCCTGAGGCAGCTCACTCCAGACTCGGCTGCCTTCATCCAGCAGAGTCAGCTGCCCCAGCCGGCCCCTGCCCCAGCCGCCATCACGACCAACACGGTGGTCCCGGGCCGGGCGGGTCCCCGCCTCGCCACCCCGGTCATCAGGCCCCAGCTCCAGCCTGGCATCAGCAAGCCAGGGCTGATGCCCGCAGTGGTAAGGTCCACCACTAAAAGGCAGCTGTCAACTTCATGAGCGATTTGTTCTGTCAAGTATGGTAGACGGACACAGTATTGACTCAACACAGTAATGGGTTCATCATTAGGTTGTTTTTTACTACGGTTCACCAGGTTGTGTGATGATGCAAATAGTTGTAAACTAATGTTGTTGTTGCAGAGAACACACTGTGTATGCTTGCATAACTCTGTTGGCTTTGTGTCTGAATGGAGTTTCACAGACTGTTTACTTGAGCAGTCCAAACAGGGAGCTAATGTAATAGTGTGTCTTGGTTTAAGGGTTGGTGGTCCCATAAAATCAATTGGGCAGGGTTACAGTATATTTTCTCTGACCCCTTCCAGTATTAGACAAGATGCTAAAGCTTTGGAAATGCCTTTGTCCAGACACATTCTGGATACAAGTTGTCTGTCCTGCACTGCTCTGATAGGTTAATGTTATCAATCAAGTGGGACCTTCGACCTTTTCATACATTCAGACACTTCAAATTCAGCAGCAAGGAGCCATGTTGAGACCTCAGGCGAAGACCCCCGCGGTGACCCTCAGAAACCAGGCCCCTGCGCGCGTGATGATTGGGCAGCCGCCGGTGCAGGTTAAACAGCATACAGGTGTGGAGAGAATGTGTACAGACATGTTTGATAGCCAAGTAGAGGAAGCTGAGGTAATAGAGTGAGTGCATCCAGTAAGACTGTCATGTTTCCTCCCTGCCAGTCTCCATGCTGAGGCCCACCGCGCTTCCGGCCCCCAAACAGGTTTCTCCTGCAGCGCTGTCTCCTACACTGAAGAACAAGTTGAAGGAGGCCGGTGGAACGTTCAAGTAAGCACTGGGAAGACTTTAACATGTAGATGGCAAATAAACATTTTGTCATTTTTAAAATATCATTAAAGCAAAAAGCCCCCCAACCCCTAAACATGTCAATATACCCCACAGTGTGTAGATGTGTGTAGACCTGGGTAGAAAGATTCCACTGTGAACTCCCCATTGTAGCCGCTCATTGAATATCATCATTTCACTAAAGGTAGTTATGAGAAACATGAGAAACTCTGGCTCGTCCAGAACCTTCAGTTTCTCATAATTTCTATCACATGACTACCCTTGTCTATTTCAAGTGTGTGTGTGTAAAAACAAATTGTCACTAGGGGGCACCATACTACAATTAATGATGCGATCCTCAGCCATGTGCTCACATATACAGTACCTGTCTTTTGTAGTCACTGCTGTGGTTAAACTTCCTCTAGTCAGTGAAGTCAGCTTGGTGCCCTGGTGATTGGTTGCAACGAGAACCTGTTTACTGTTACATGCCATACATTTCATAGTTTCTGCATTCAGTTGTTGTATGTACTGCTCTTGTAACTGCACAACATTTTTCCTGGATAACATTGTAGAACTATCTTTTATTTACATTTGTCGTCGCTCACTTCAGCCCCATTTCAGTTCTGTTGAATGTAATAAATGGTGTGTGTGTGTGTGTGTGTGTGTGTGTGTGTGTGTGTGTGTAGGGATGATGACGACATCAACGACGTAGCCTCTATGGCGGGAGTCAATCTGTCTGAAGAAAGTGCCCGTATCCTAGCAACCAACTCCGAGCTGGTGGGTGCGGTCACGCGCTCCTGTAAGGATGAGACATTCCTCTCTTCCTCAATGCTGCAGAGGAGGATTCTGGAGATCGGTTAGACACACACACACACATACACTCTGTCATGTTCACCTTGAATCAGTCATTGAATTTCTAAATTTGTGAAACCAGTCTAACTTTATTAAAAATCCAACTAAAAATGTTCCTGCTTGCTCTGATGTTCTTTGTATTTTGTGTGTGTGTGTGTGTGTTCGAGTGTGTAGAGTAGCTCTTATTGTCCCTGAGGGGCAATTTGTTTTCAGAATATAGTACATACTGTATGCACTGCACAAATTCAACTTGTAGCAAGTGTATTTGTCTAGTATTAAGGCGCATTGTGACTTATTGTGAATTAATTTGCTTGTTTCAAAGAATCTTAAGTAAATTGGTCTTACCCTTTTAACTTGCCAGATTAACTTCTTTAAAGAGTAAAACACTTTAGGAATTAGGAATTATTAGTTTACTTTTGGCAGTGTAGTAAAGGATAATATGTAAAGCCTTAGCCTTAGTACAAAGCTCTTACCTCAGGATGAAATCTTCTGTTCTGGCATTCCCTTTTGATTTTTGACCCCCTCCTCTTACACTCACACAGTTGTTTCCAAACTAATTGTGGAGATTGTTTGGGGTTCTAGGGGGCACTATAACAAGGAATGTTCCTTTTTTATGTACTAAATGTATTTATTTATTTAAGTTATTTCATTAAAAAATATTTCTAATGCATACATCTATTCTTTCCTGGGAATGTGTTTTCACAAGATTTGTTGGCACAACCAACATTGTATACATGAGTTAAGATGGAATGGAAACAATGGAGGTTAAACATTTTTTTAATGCAACACCAAACTCAATATTTCAACCTGAATCAATGTGGACTTCTATTGAGGTAAGAATGCTTCTATTGAGGTCACTTTAAGTCACAGTGTGCCTCAATACAATTACCCCTCAGGGATGAATGAAGTGTTTATTTTTCAGTTTTTAGGGTAAAGCACAATTAGTTGCTCCCTTATTGAAATGTGCAATATCAATAAAGATTGATTGACTAATGCACTATGTACACATCTGGTCTGCAGGGAAGAGGTTTGGAATTACAGAGCTGGGGGTGGAGGTCGTGACCTTTGTGTCTCATGCCACCCAGCAGCACCTCCAGAATCTTCTGGAGAAAGTGTCTCAGGTGGCCAAGCAGAGGAAAATCAACTTCAAGGTTTGTTCAAGGACATCCATACTTCTTTTGGCTTCAAAATGCGACGTTTTCACATAAGTGTCCAATTCATTCGTATACAAGAGCCACCATTTGCCCATGCAGTCCATAGATGTTTGGTTTCATGATGATCACTTATCACTAACTTGCTGTAGGTGTTCCCAGAATGACCTTAACTGGAAGGTGCTGCTAGCACCCTAGCTAAATAACCACTATCTTCTCGCATCCCGGATCTAAATACTTGAGATATCTATCATGTTGCGTGTCACATCTCTCTCATTTCGTCCCCACTGTGCGGAGATAATGCAGTTAACACTGCCCCCTTCTGGCAGGAGGAGGGCTGCTATGAGCAGAGCGATGACGTGCGTGGTCAGCTGAAGTTCTTTGAACAGCTGGACCAGCTGGAGAAACAGAGGAAGGAGGAACAGGAGAGGGAGATCCTGTTGAAGGCAGCTAAGGTACGTCTTAACGGCCTGTTAATAATATAGTCTGTGTGTGTTTTATCCACCTGTGATCTGTGTCAGCAGGGCTGGACTGGGACAAAAAATGTAGTGTCCAAACTTTTGACTGGCACTGTATATCCTAATAGTTAGCACTATTCCTTTCTGAAAATAAACATAAGATAACATTATACAGCCTTTTCACACCTTTCATTAAGGGAACCCCATTTTAATAATATTAGGATGATACAATATGGACCTAGGTCCCACAGCAACGTGGGCTTAGCCAACGCGATGCTCACAAAATAACGTTAGCTAGTTAACGTTAGAATAGTTGGCCGAAGATGCGACTTCATTAGGGAACTACGTTAGCTACAAAAACAATGCCAAACAACACGTGCTGCGCTAACAGTGACTGAGTGACCACCAGGTCTCACTTTATGATAGCGTTACGATTATGTTATCTTATCTTATTATCATCGACATGAATTGAATGAATCATCATCATCATCATGGTATGACACACACACTACCTGTTAATCATGGCCATGCTAACACTGTTCCTCGGCCCTGTCACGCTGACTCTCTCCCTCCTCGGCTTCCCTGTCACATGCCTGCTCCTCTGCCTGGCAGTGGCCATGGCCAGCCACTTCTCCTCCCTCCACCTATCGTTCCACCTATGGCTGCACATTGTTGGGTACTGTAGATATTGAAGCTACTGCAGTAAACATGTCGTGTAATATTTGGCAACATCCGCCTTTAGAATTTTTTTTTTACATTTATTTGAGAGGACAGTGGGGAGGGGTGAGACCTAGGAAGTGATACCTAGTAAGAAATGTGATTAGGCCAGCCCAGTGTCAGTATAGAAAATGAACCAATGGACTGCTGTCCCTGCTTTATGGGCCGCTCGGTGCAACATTTTATTTATTTATTTATTTTTTATTAAAAGTTTTATATATCGGCCCCAAGGTGTGTAGCCCCACCTGTAAAATGTCCAGTATGCCAGAATATTAGTCCAGCCCTGTGTGTCAGCTAATTGTCTTGGAGCGCTGGGAATAGGGAATAGACCACTTTGACCGCAGACTCTGAATAGCATTTACAAATGGGTACTCTTAAAGGATAGTTTACATATTTTTTCTTAGAATGCAGTTTAATGTTTAATGTTCAACTGTTTAAGGCTTATACGTGTGTGTGTGTCTGTCGATATCTCTATATCTCATGCTTTCTGACTGCTTAAACCTTAAGTTTTTAGAAAGCATGATATATCTGCTTTTTGAATATGGGAAACTCACAGACCAGTCAGACTTTGAATGGATGTATTTTTCATGTTTTACCAAAAATATATAGTTGCTAACTATGCTTCTAGGAAGTACTGTAGAAAATGTAGCTGTGGCAAAGCTAAAGCTATTAGTGAGGTTGTGCTATGCACTGTTTATTTATAAATAACCCTTTTATTTACATGTTAGACAACAGCAATTACATCAGGTGATTGAGTGTTGAGCTCATCCCATGCTAGGAAGGCTTTAAAGTCTTTCTGGTGCAGTTAATATCCCCTTCTGACTTGTTTTGTTTCTGTTTCAGTCTCGAGCTCGGCAAGAAGACCCAGAGCAGCTGCGTCTGAAACAGAAGGCCAAAGAGGTAGGACCCAAGCAGACGGTCTTCCTGTGTGTTGACATGTATCAGATGTTCATACCTGTGTGTGTGTGTGTGTGTGTGTGTGTGTGTGTGTGTGTGTGCGTTCAGATGCAGCAGCAGGAGCTGGCTCAGATGAGACAGAGGGAGGCCAACCTGACGGCGCTGGCAGCCATTGGTCCCAGGAAGAAGAGGAAGATTCTGGATTCTCCGTCTTCATCTACTGCAGCTGAGGTGACATAAACAACACAGTAAATGTCCTGTAATAAGTCAAATAAAGGCCTTCCGTTCAGCACATTAAGGCAATCTAACTACAGGTTCACTGAAAATGTCATTGTAATACCTTTTCCATCAGGAGGTTAGTACATTTTTCATCGGCAGTGCTATCTTGGTGTTACAGCTAGTCCTACATGTACATTTATTTATGTATTTATTTATTTATTTTTTAAATCCTCTGTGGAACACTGTAGGCTAATAAGGCTGTTGGTGGACAAACGTTTCAGTGGCGATGTACATCAAGCATGAAAAGAAAAACGGTTTTAGTGGAGGAGTGAAACAAGGAATTGAATAACCAGTTAATCAATCCACAGGAAATGTATCAAATTTGAATTGAATAATAATGTATTAATATGCTGTAATAATGAGTTGCAGTGGTGTACTGTGTCATATAAAACAATTTATATGTGCCATTTACAAAATATGAATGCCTGTCATTCTGTTCCATGTGATTATAAAGTAAAAAGTCATGTTTTAGACTGCTGAGTAAACATACAGTAATGAGCAATTTCTAGATGCCTTGTGAGCATAATTTACCATCACCTTATAACGTTACCTTGTTGTAAATGTATAGCATTATTATAACATAATTTTACTGCCATGTTGTGATCTAAATAAATCACATTAATTAATCGAAAAAATAATTTGATAATTCCAAATGAATCGATTTCTTTTAAAAAAAAATGTGTTATTTGCAGCCCTATTTCAGAAGTTCAGGTAATTCTCTGTAATAACACATAACACCAACGGTCTCTGTCTGTGTCCCTGGGCCTCAGCAGGGCACGGGGGCCAGCTCGTCTCTCTCGGGCGGCACCGGTTCGTCCGGTTCGCGGCCCGCCCGCCAACGCATCACACGCGTCAACCTCAGGGATCTGCTCTTCTGTCTGGAGAACGAGAGGTCCTCCGCTCACTCCCACTTCCTCTACAAGGGCTTCCTCAAGTAGGCCGGCGTGAGCAGCGGGAAAGGGACAGGGAGACATTAGTGGCCCGGCACGGTTTGACCCAGCCCAGTGCTGCTCGAATTTGCATTTCCATTACAACAGAGCTACCCACACTTGGTGTGTCATTTACTGATGACTCGCTTTTCTTGTCTGTCCGCCCCGCTGGTGTGGTCAACACCTTTCTTGTAGCCTTGGCCTACTGTTGTCAGAGTTAAACAATTTTCTCACAAACTCAGGATGCCCATCTCCTCCAGCTTGCTTGCAAAGTGTCGGTCGCGAACTTGCGTGAACGATATAGGAGCCGGCTCTGTCTCAGAGACGATTTCATTTTTTGTTCATTAATTAATACAAGACAATAATATTATTCGTCTGTCAGGACCGTGTGCGCGCTTTCGAAATGTGTTGCAATGTGTTGGAATCACTGTCAAGCTTCCATACACACTACATGCATGGTATCAGTAAAAAGCTTAGAACCTTTACTTTCGATCTGACACTAAAGCCAATTCCAAGGTATTGAATTAATATTCCTCCTTAAATTATACATGCAAACAAAAATATTGCTCCAAAAATGTATTATGATTATGGGCATTTATATTTTTCATGGCTATCAAAGATCGTCGATGTAGGCAAACAAAGTTATATCAAATGAACGGCAAGACCATTAATGTTATTATACATAATGTAAAATAATCGTATTTGGGAAATTATAGTTTAGTTTAGTATAATTACATTGAACAATTGGAGTGGTATATGTGCACACATACCAATCATAGGTCCAATCACAGGACTCTGGTCCATCTGACTTCACCGCAGCCCGCTTGGAGGAGGCACGCTTTGGACCGACTCCAGAGTAGGTCCATCTCAGGCACGGGCTCTGCGCGTTTAAGCTGGTAATGGAAACGCAAATCAGCAAGGAACGGTTTGACTCGGCACGGCCAAAGGTGCCAGTACCCCAAATAGGGTGTGTTTGGTCTTCTTGACTTGTGATGTCGAGTATACCCAGCTGTTTCAGAGCAGGCAGGCAGGCATCTAGGAGAGCCTGTTTTTAAAGTCCTTGAAACGCCCACACAGGTGTTTGGAGTTATTTTGTCGGAAAAGGACAAAGCTGTGCTGCAAATTAGCTGAGGTCAAACTCTATATACACTATATACAAAAAATAAATGTAAGGAAGGTTGTTGCAATGTAATGTGTTTGCAATGTGTTTCAAGGGCTTTAAAAATAGCTTAAACAACAAAACTGACATAGGAGAGAGATGTCAGGCAAGCAAGTTCTGGACACGCCCAGGCAGCCCTTATTAGAGATCTAACCAGAAAAATTACTGAAAACACCTGTGTTGGTGGACAGGGGTTTTAAACTGAACTTCAGAGTGGCGACATCATCCCCACCTCAGGAGTCTCATACAATGCGCCCACCAGTGTATGAGGAGGACCAGTAAATTGACACAACTGGATGTTTTCAGGATATATTCCAGTCATGGCATCCAAGGGAGAGCATTTTAGCTCTAGGCTTCCAAAGATACAGAGCGCCGGACATCTCTCTACCTCCCTCCGGAAATACAGCCTAACCATATTTTCCTTCAGCATCAGTCACAAACTCATCCCCCATCCAATTAATGTGGTCGACCTTCTTGTAGAATCTGCTTTTATAAAAGATTTTTAAAAATTAATAAATAAACATCTGTGTTTTAAAGAGGAACATAGTTTTTACAAAGTAACATTTTACTGTACAAGTATACACTGTAACAAAACGCAGTCAGTTTTTATTTTAGAATAGCTATTTGTAAAAAAACAAGAGATTTTATGTTTTTTACCTATCCGCTAATACTATTAAGCTGTTCAATTTGTTTTCTCAACTGATTTTGAATTTAGGTTGGTCTCCAAACTGTGTAATCTACTGAGTTGCCTTGCTTAATGACTTAATAAGCCATATAGCCATTGTTGATCTTAATCTTCAAAGCAATTAACCCGTGTCCGATTTCCTTAGTATGTACTACGTACATGGTATGAACCAAATACTACATACAATTACTGCAGACGTAGTAATATTATGTAGAATGCAAATGCCTAATGTACTATATCTGGCTGACTGTCACAATTCCAGTAAAAGGGACTGTTCTTAGCCATCGAAGAAGCATCCTTCTCATCCTCTGAGACTAAGACGTCAAGATGTAAAGCATTATGTAGTGTGCATTGGATGCAGACTTGAAATTCTTGATTACCTAGTACAGATGCTGATATTGTTAGCATACTAAACTCATGTGCTGCAATACACGTAAGCACGTATACTCAAATTGTATACCATTAGTATGTACTATGGAGAATTCGGAAATGATGTCTTTTTCTGTCTAATCTCCACTACTTGGCTTGATTTCAACATTTATCATATTTATTTACTTAGGTTTAAAGTTATGTTCAGTTATTTATTTGATTACATGTGTGAGACTGCATCATGTAGGTTAAAAGGAGAACATTTGACAGTAGCATTTTCTTCCTTTTTTCTTCCTCATTTATTATGTGTTTAGGATTTTAACAGGTTGAAATATTTGTATGTAAACAGTAAAGCTATACCAAAAGTTAATCTACCAGAAATTGAGAATATTTTTTTCCCTAACCGCCTGACTCTGATCGACATGGATTTTCAGTCTTTTGATATTACACTGACAGTGTCCTCAGATCGTTTCTCTCTATGCTTCTATTCTAATGTATGGACAGCCTTTAGCTTTTGGTATCAATGACTTCACAATTTTTGAAAAATTTACTTCTTGTACATTTGTAAATGTTAAACCTAAAGTTTGACACAGTTTTTTTTTTTTTTTTTTAGAGAATAAAGTAATTTACCCAGACGTTGGAAGTTAAAAGAAATTACAATCTTTATCTATTGTAAGGTTTGAATAAATTGTGATTTTTACAATAACTGATTTGTTTAATTGTTTTATTGTACACTCTTAGAAATGAAGCATGGGTGTAGTTTAATTTAAATACTGGTGTTATGGTAAAATTACTAAAAGAATTATGTTTATACAGTAAAAATAAGCAAGTTTCATTGCATTAAATTAATAGTATAATATTTCAAGTCTACAAAATGT
>JAOEHI010022342.1:0-27210 GCA_025447815.1 Percopsis transmontana | reverse complement strand
CTCTCTCTCTCTCTCTCTCTCTCTCTCTCTCTCTCTCTCTCTCTCTCTCTCTCTCTCTCTCTCTCTCACTCTCTCTCCAGAGAGTGGGGTGGACACAAACTGCTGAGTGAACTGCAGGCAGACACCACGGCAGTGCAAGGGCAGTCAACAGACAAGGTAAGTCAAGGCATCGCGTAGTGGGCTGTGTATGTGTGTGTGAGAGAGGGAGAGAGGGAGAGAGGGAGAGAGGGAGAGAGAGCACGATCGCACATTGAGGGCTGGATGTGACCCAGTTTGAGGGGAGATACATGCACACATCAGCCAGTTTTCTCATTAGACCCTTGCTTGGGACTGCAGGAGGTTGCACACAGTGAAGTCAGAATTTACTTTTCCTCATTACATTTTACCTGAAAAGTGCAGAAAATTCTGCATCCGTAAGAGATTGCTACCTGACTCACAGCTTTTTTGACAGCTTATCTTTTTTTACCCAAAGATATTGACAGCGGACACACTCAAGACCCGAGTCTTGTTAAAATGTAACAATTATCAGCATGTTGACACCATGTGTAACATTTCAGGGTGGTATTTTTGGTAGCTGCTGGACAGGACAAGGCAGAAGTGCTTCTTTGACACAACTGAGTACAGAGATTCTTCTCCAGGTCCCACAAGTCGCAGGCAGAGAATTAATGTATCCGAACGAGTGGGTGTGGTTGCGATTAGTGGAGACTGGATCCTTCTTAAAGAGTGAAAATCTGCTTTACAACAGAGCCGATCATTTACATACAACCTGTACATTTACAAAATTGTCTCTCAAAGTGACAGCTGTGATTCGGGGTTTCAAGATGCTTTTGGGGGCTTGTGAGGTGATATAAAAAGATGTAATGAGGTTTAATTCATAAAATGTGCATTCATTTGTATATTGTTGTTTATATGTTCTTGTGCAATTATGTTATGCTATTAAAATAAGTGGTTAGAGGCTTGGGAGCCCCTGACGCATCCACACATTGCATTCTTAATGGGGATCGTGTCTCATAAAAGTTTGAAAACCACAGTTCTAAATAAGCAAAAATGTTTTTTTTACCCAGAGCTATTTACGAAAAGATTATTATAGCCTTTTTTAGCCTTATTGTGTGGTATCTTATTAGTGGACTCTGAGTTCCCTCCCTCACAAGACAGAAAATGTCATCATGTGGCATTTTCACATGCTCTATTAACAATGAACAGGAAATGTGTATTTTGGACAGGCACCACAGGGTGCACAGACTTATTTTAGCTGTTCTAAATTATTGATAACCTTGTTGATATGGTGCAGTTTGCATCATTTACAAAGTTGGGTTTGTTTTGAAAAACTAATATATCATATTATATTATATTATATTATATTAGATTAGATTAGATTAGATTAAATTTGAGTCGATTGGACTGATTTCCCACCTTTGATCAATAAAGGGGAACATTCAATAAAAATTTCCAGCACTATAACTGGAAATAATTGGAGTAATAATCATGCGACTTTCATCTTTAATAACTGTAAAGTTGTTGAAGGGATTTTCCTTTCCCCAAACCATTTATAATAAGACATGGTAGTCCACCATTTAGCGCCATAAATTGAAAAGAATGTGTTAATAGATTACTTTATCACGGGTTGTGGGTAATTTTTGTAAAGACTGAAGGCCTACTTTTCAGTCGACATCCCAGAAACCTTAAAGAGTGACATCCACCCCTATCAATAGGCTTGTGATACGGTGGCCTGTTTCGCTATCTCCCAGGAGTGTTAAAACACTTGATTATATTATGGCCTGGTTACCAAACAAGTTGGAGTGCCATATCTGGCTGAAGTTGTCAGCCATGCTTTGGTTTGAGCTCTGCCCTATTTTGGAATAATTTGGGATAAAACTTTGTTCCCATGAAGTTCACACATATGACTTCACCTCCACTAAGTCTGGCAAGTCTAAATATGACACTGAATATAAACTACACTTGAAAGGTCATGACGGATATTGAAGGAAACTTGGCATATGGCCTTGACAGAGGGGTCCCAGATTATAGTGCTTCCAACCCATGTAAATGTCAATACATGGATCCGAGGATCTGTGGAAATGAATTATCTATTGAAACTTCTCTTGGGAATATAAGATACCTCTAGTCCATCACACAAATTGATCTGATCTCCCAAAACGTCCATAAGACAGGGTTAATTGTCATTGGAATGAACCTTGTGATTCCCTGTCAGGTCCTTCTTAAATTATACTTTTAGTGCCTGTATTAGAATGTTGCAATAAGGGCGTGTGAATTTCTCTGTAATTTAATCAGTTTTGCAACTGATTGAAGCTCCTCAAAAACCTTTTATTTGTTGAAATCAGTGCTGATGACAAATCAAGACTTTGTCGTGCTGGTAGATGTTGCTTCTAATAACCCACCACCCCTACTCAGAACAGATATTGTACCTCCATTGTACCTGAAGTTAAAGCATTCATGAGTGGGACAACATCCAGGACGTCTAAGCTGAAGTGACTGCAGAACATAATGTTTATGTTTCGTTGTTAATGCAATGTAGTATGCTGAGTACAGTGCTCATAAGTCCTCTTCAAAATCAAATTGGCTTTTACTGAAAGAGGTTCAACATTTTCCATCTGGCTCCTCTAAGTGTAAATACAAATCATTATAACTCAGTGAAGTCCCTTTCTAGTTACTTAACTTGAATTTAGAACTTAGATGTCTAGAAATATTACAAAAATGTATTAACCCATGAAAGCAGACCTACGTAGACATAATCATGACCTCATGTCCCAAGTTCTGGTTCTCTGAACAAAGCAATTTCTGTAGGAAAAGAAATGATCTCATACATTTTGATAGGAGTTCAGTGCCTAAGCAGGCTAGTGAACTATATATAATAAATGATATAAAACAGATGAAGTCTGTATGTACTCTGTACTCTGTACACATTTTCTTGGATTGTAGGCCTATTGAGTCCATCTGGGGGAGATGACACATTTTTAAAATATTCCAATTTGTCAAGTAAACCTCCATAAAACTTTTTTTTTTAACACTGCATATACAATTTTTCTGACCTCATGACTATCCAACATTGATCAAACTCAAATGTGGCACTGTGGGATTTGTGTACACACCACTACATCTGTAAACTAACACCGCTCAGTACCTGTCAGTGTCAACATATCATGTATCAAATCTGAGATGTTAGGATAATCCTCTGTTTAAAGAGGCATTGTTGGGAATTATCTGCCATTTGCTGCCAGTCTTTGCTCGTGTCAGAGCTAGCAGCTGTTGCTCATGTGTCAGAGGTAGCAGGACAGTCAAAATTAAAATGTAAAACTGGAAGGTGGACACAAAAGTTAGACTTCTACCTTATTAAATGGTGTAAACTGTTTCGGGAGGAGCCCTGTGGTTCACGCGTCTAGGTGCACACGTTAATGAGAGTAAAGACCAGCAGACACTGGCCTCATGTTGAGCTCTCCTTTTGAAGATGTTTCATGGACAGGTGTGTCACTGAGTCATCAATATTCATTCCCCAGTACCTGCTAAGATCAGCCTTTACCCCACATGGACTGAATACGGATGGGTGACGGGGGGGGGGAGACACACAGAGAGGATTGATCACAAATGATCCTGCTGCTTTAGAGCACCCATATGATGTTGGTTTTAAACAGAGAGGAAGGTGGGATTGTTTTCAGGCCTCTGGAATAAGCAACTTTAACTGTCACCAGCCGAGATAATTTTTCAAATGTATTAGGAGAGGGGCTGGTGTTCATTTCCCTCCCCAAGGGAATAAAGGTTTGATAGTGCAGCAAGTACTGTGGCAATATAAAAACAAATTATGTGCATATTATGTGTTTTCCATTAAAGACTAAGACAATTTTTTGATGTGGTGTCTTTCACAGTAAACAGTGGTCGACCCTTTGCGTGACACAGAACAACCTCGGACCATTCAGCACATCACAAAATTAAGCAAGCTTTAATAGTTAAACTATGCTATTTTACAATCGTTTTTTAATATAGCAAAGGATATAGTACCATCCTCTTTCCCCCTGTCACTGACTGACTAGCAACAGACACCACAAATAATACGCCTGCATGCGTGCGCGCATATGAGAGTGTATGTGATAATGAAGTGGCAATACATGACTGGCGTTCCTCTTCGCATGCGGGCCAATTTACGACGCCTCTGCATGTGCATTCAGGAATATACTCAGCGCCCCGTTCTTAGTGGACAGGAGTGGAACCCAGTGTGGTCTGCAGCTGCTCTGGCAGATCCACGCCAAGGTTTGTCATAGTGCGAGTTCAGAGGTGCTCTTCTGCATACCGCTAGTATAACACGCCTTTCTGTAAGCTTGAACCAGACTAACCAGACCCCTGATCTCTCTCATTACCAAGTCCCAGGAGATCAGCAGTTTCTGAGATACTCACACCATGCCGTCTGGCACCAACAGTCACTCCATTGTCAAAGTCAATTAGAACACATTTCTTCTCCCAATCAGATGTTTGGTCTGTACAACAACTGGAAATCTTGGCCCTAACTGCATGCTTTTATGTCTCGAGTTGCTGACACATGATTGGCTGATAAGATTTGATTTGCATTAACGAGCAGGTGTACAGGTGAACCTAATAAAGTGTATACTGAGTGTATATAAAAATGTCATTCTCTTCTTACTGTTGTAGAAACACCTTACACGACACCTAACTGACAAGGCTCATGGCGAGCAACAACACAGCAAGCATCGCGCAAGCCAGGAAACTGGTTGAACAGCTAAAAATGGAGGCCAATATTGACCGAATAAAAGTGAGTTCATTTTTGTACATAGGTTAATTTGTACAGAGAGGGAATAGAAGTGGTGAAGCAAAAATTAATCAAAATTGGGTTAACTGAATTGAACTGACTGTAATTAACTGTGTGTCTGTGTTTGTCTCTGTCCCCCTCTCACATATGTGTCATCAGGTGTCAAAAGCCGCAGCAGACTTAATGTCATATTGTGAAGCCCACGCGAAAGAGGACCCGCTGTTATCACCAGTGCCTGCGTCCGAGAACCCCTTTAGGGAGAAGAAGTTCTTCTGTGCCATTCTGTAGACACAACATGGCCCTCCAGCAATCTGCTCATGGGACTTGAACGTTGATGTTCAAAAACACGTAGAATTCTTCTAGCGGGAGGGCATGGTGATTATAGCCCCCATTGTTGAACAGCACCTCGAGTGCATTTTCAATACCACAGAGTTAACATGAAACCATTTAAGGGGTTGTGCTTTTGCTTTTGAAGGATGCATAACATGTTGATGTGAGGGGATTTGATGAGGAGTGATATCGCTGAGTGTGTGATGGACAACAAATAGTGTGTGTGTGTGTTGGTGTGTGTATGTGTGCGTGTGTGGGGAAAAAAAGACAAAATTAAAAATTAAAACCTATATTTTGTGTGTTTGTTTGTTTGTTTTGTTTTGGAACTTCCAAATGTTCCTTTATATGATTTGTAAGTAGGTCAGAAGAAATACAAAGCCTACCACTAGAGACCTACACCTGAATATTGGAATGTTGTTTTTTTTTGTTTTTTTATTTGTTGTTCATCTTAAATTTACCTTATACTTGGATAGCTTTCTATGACTGTATGTGATTAATGAAACAGCTCTGTTAACCTTTTTATTTTTTACACCAACAGTTTAGTGAAAGCTTTTTTAATGGGAAGTTTGAAACGTTCAATTCTGTGATACTCTTTACAACCACCTTTCTGAAGATTAGTCTCAGTGTATCGACACCTAACTGGCAAATGTGATAGTTTCCTCCCGATAGAAACCCTCTTTCTACTATTTGTATAAAACAACTAGCAAGTAAACTGTGCTGTGCTGTGTATTCTGAATGTTTGTATCATTAGATATTGCATGACATGGGCAAACTCTTTATTTCTTATGTGGGGACTGTATGAAAAAGGGTAGCCTCCATCTGGAAGTGCCAAAAATATTAAAATAATTATTCAATATGGACTCAACAAGGATATCTCTCAAGTGCAAGATTATTCAAAGCTCTTTCCATTACAGACTGTCCAGGAGTTATGCTGATGGAGCAATCTTTACTTTTCTTCGGTATGAGTTGATAAAACTTTAGCCATGTCTATTTAAGAGAAAGCATGGACTTTTTGGTTTGAGTGTATAAGCTACTGTATAATTTGAAGCTTATATTTCCTACGGCTCATCCATTGATAATTAAAGTTGAAATGTTTATCTGCCAAAATTTTAGTTTTATATAGAATTTAACTTCTGGTGCAATGTGAACACTAAGTAGAATATACTTCACATCAAAGTACCTTCAGTTGCTGTGACATTAAAGGCCTACATAAGAGGTTCAGAATTTGAAATCGACATGTATAAGTGTCCTGGGCTGGTATACTACTAGTAATGGCTTATTCATAAACGACGAATCAATATAAACAGAACAGCAATAAGTATATTGTCAGAAGTGGGATTCAAACCCACGCCTCCAGAGGAGACTGCGACCTGAACGCAGCGCCTTAGACCGCTCGGCCATCCTGACATACCATAGATAATAATTCGTCCAGAATAAAACGAAATATTTAATATATTCATATATATATATATGTTTTTAAAATTTGTTTTAATAATATCTGCATATAAAGATTGAGGTGGGATTTGAACGGCTATGCTGATTGATTAAGCTAGTTTTATATTTGTGCTAAATAAAATAATTATTTTATCAACAGTTCTATGCTCACAGATATCCCACCTCTCCCGCATATTGATAACGGCTTCCTGACGCCCACAAATGATATACTATATCCTTAGAGCAAGAGAGAGAGCTAGTGACAGACGTAGCAACAGAATTACAGAGAGAGCATATTGTCTCTCTCTGTAAGAAGACTTTCTCTGTGGCAGGGCTTTACAGTCGATCTTGTCGCCACATAAACATAATTTACTTTCATTGTAACGTTACAAGGAAAGTTTGCAAAAGATATAGAAAATCTATTTCCATTGGCATTTAGCTATTAGCATTGAGACTGCTGTCAAAAAATATTATATAATGTTATATGGATCAATATGCGTTTCACAATGTATCATCTCAAAGTTTTTGCAACTTTTGTTTGGTCAAGGTGTTTAGGAAACACCCCACATTACTCAACCCGCCTCAACCCCATGTTCGTCCCTAGCATAGCAGAACAACAAAAATCTAGCTAGCACACAGATCACATCACAAGAGTACATTGCCTTTACGGTTAAATTATATCTGTTAATTCGTAGTAACTTTTAGCAGAGATCCAGTCCACGCAATTTGGAACGAAAGGGTAAGTTTAACTTTGCTGTGCCATAGAAACAGTAGAATTATTTATGTAAACAAACGGCAATTCATTGATCTAGCATAGTTAGCTAACGTTACCGGTATCCTTAGTAGTTAAGTTACACTGTTGCAGTTCATTATTGTCATCGTGACAGCTATTCGTATTCCATAAATTTGAGGTGAGTTAAGAATAGAGCAGTGCTTCTTGAATGACGGTACACTGAGCTTGCAGTTTTCTAGTAATGTTACGGGAGATTGGCTGTCTTTCGTGCTATGTTAACACTTATAGTAGTGAAGAGGCCGCCACAGTCTACTTCAACGTTAGTTTTTGTTTTCTGAGTGAAGTATTGTGCAGTACTGATCAAGCTGTTACCATACTGTTGTCAAACCATGAACCGTCGCCAGCACGTACAGTATACTGCAATAACGTAGGCTGAGCATGGCTAGTTTTTTTTTTAAATGTTGGCTAGAAATATTTTTCACTGGACTGGGCTGTAGTGACGTCAAGCAACATAATTATTTTAGATCGGTACTCAATCCTTACAAATACAGAAAGTATATCTGAAAAGTTCTAATATTGTTCTTTATCACTTCAACTCTTCAGCTGTATCAATTGCAAAATGGCCTCTGCAGAACCACCCAATTTCTCCTGGGTTGAAGCTGGCAAGTTGGCTGGAATGGCATTTCCCAGAATGACCGCGCACTACCAGTACCTACTGGACAATGGCATTAAACATCTGGTTTGTCTGTGTGAGAATAAACCGCCTTACTATGACACATGCCCAGAGTTACAACTGCATCACATCAAGATGGCAGACTTCACCCCCCCATCTCCAAGTCAAATAGATAGATTCCTTTCCATTGTGGCGGACGCCAACTCCAAGGGCGAGGTAAGAATGTTAAGCTCTTCTATTATATAAGCTCCTGGATAGGGGTTAGAACAAGGCGTGTGGATGTAGACTCAAGGTAATTCAATTTCTTGTTGACTGATCACGCTAAACTACAACATGGGCTTAAATAATTTAACAGGATAGTCAGGGCAGGATAGTCTTGTGGTCTAGGTGTTGGACTCCCAGCCGCAAGCCCCAGAGCCGGCCTACCTGTAAGAATCATCCTTGAGCCTTGAGCAAGATGCCTAACCCCTATCTGCTCCATGTAATAGCAGCATGTAATTGTAAGTCGCTTTGGATAAAAGCATCTGCTAAATCACTAAATTGCAATTGTATCTATGCTTAGCAAACAAGACAGTGTGTGTGATGTAATAGAAGACTTGCCAATTGGGATTATTACATTTTGTTTACATTTCTGTTCAATTTTCCTTCTTTAGGGTGTAGCTGTTCACTGTATGCATGGCCACGGGAGAACCGGGACCATGCTGGCCTGCTATCTGGTGAAGATAAGGAAGATTTCAGGGATCGACGCCATCAATGACATCCGGAAATTCCGTCATGGCTCAATTGAAACTCAAGATCAAGAGAAAGCAGTGGTGCAGTTTTATCAACGCATTAAATAACCTATTTTGAATGACAAACAGGCATATATGTGCAATTTGACGTGACAATGACTACATTTACATGCACAAAATATTCCGGTTTTTGCCTTTATTCCGAAAAAGACAATATTCCCCATAAGCTGTTTACATGGCTAATTAAAATGGATATTACTCTAATATTTCCGTTTACATGCAGCCATACAATATACATAAAACACTCCCATGACATCTGTCATACAGGTACGCCCTTTAGAATTAGGTAATCTAGCAGATGCTTTTATCCAAAGCGACTTACAATTACATAGAGCAGATACAGATAGGCCAACTCTGGGGCTTGAACCCACGAACTTCCCAGCTGGGAGTCCAACACCTAGACCACTAGACCATCCTAACCTAACCTAATTCAGAATATTCAAACTGAATATGTTGTTTACATGACCCGTATCAAATTTGGAATTTTGTCATATTCGGAAGAATATTAGTGTGCATATAAACCAATGTTTACCCTCTCGCCACTGGATTTTGCAAAACAAGCTTTTAATAGTGCCTCAACCACACTTTTCATAATGGAAAGCTTTATCAATTATGCCAAAACAAAATAGAATTTTGAGAAAAACAAGAGTACATAATTGAATTTTTAAACTAGTTATAGTTTGAAAATATGCTTACAGCTATTCACTCAGATACACTACATTTTATATTACTTTATGCTAGGATGTTTTTTTTTGATAATATGTCCACTAGAAAACATCTTTCTAGGATGCTGTTTACAAAGCTTTAATGGGGGTACTTGATGCCAGAGAAAATAGATGCTGTCGCTCCTTAAAAGTGAGGTTTTCAGGTGCTGGTCCACATTGAATGTTTTGCTCTTGATTTCTGCAAAAAATAATTGAATCAATACTTGAACTTTAGAGATATGTTGGTACTTTATTCATCCCAAAGAATTTTGGATATAACAGCAGCAATATCTATACAGAAAAGACATTTGTGCTACTTATGACAAGAATAGTACATTTGTACTACAAATACTGTATATGACTAGAACATATGTTGTCTGTAATAACATTTTCTTATAACTCGGATTTCTTTGAAATCCAAAATTAACATGCACTTACTGTATGTTTAACATATTAGACAGTAAAAGGTAATTTAAGCTATTTGTAAAGTTGTATTTTTTTGCATGGCCACAGTTATATACTATTTTATTTATGAATTCGACCCTCAAGCTGAAGCAACCAACAAAAATGTAACTTACTTGTTTGACATGTTTGGGAAGTCATGATCAAACTCACTTGATGTTTGATCTGTCAAATCATAAAAATATTAATAGTTAAACAGCTGATCATACATTTAATTGACAAATCTATCTATGATAATGGTTATTCTGAAATTTCATCTCTTCATTGACGTGTTATTCAACTTATTGTACCTAGAGTAACCTTTATTTCTTCTGTCACTTTACTTGTTTGTTCCTTGAAGTGGCCCTTGTCTTGTAGCTGCAAAGGAGAATTAAAATGAGGTCATTATAACATATTCTGTACTACAACTTCTAGAAACAATGTTGGGAATGTTGTTAATACATTTTATACCAGTTCTGTTGCGTAAATAAGTCATTCTCATTCTCACTACTGGGACTCACTTGTGCTCTCTTATCTAGCTGCTGTAAGGTCACCATCATGACATCTTCATCGTCTTCATCGTCTCCATTCTGTTGGTATTCCTGCAGTCTCTTCTGAAACTGCCACTCCAAGTGGAGCTTTCGTAGTCTGTCATTCTCCTCCGAGGTGCGCTTGGTTTTAGCCTGTAGACCCTGCACTTCCCGCTCCAGAAGGTCTACTGTGCGGCGCCTCTGCTGTTCCTCCAGCTTCTCCTGAGCATCCCTTCTCCACGGATCTGGAGAGAGGCCGCTGCTCTCAGCCAGCTCCCTGCTCATTGTGAAATACTGCGGGTCTACTGATGGCACAGGGAGGTTCTGGAAGGAAACGTGTTTCATTGGAGTGGTGGTCGTCTGGGGCTTAGTTGTCTTTTGGTTTGTTCTGGTGCAATCCTGCTGCGATGAAACAGAGGTCTGGGGTGTATTCTTTGTGGCAGGAGTGGCAGAGGAGCAAATATGGTGCGAGCTTGTCTTTTCAGAGCAGAGAGGTGTTTCCCTGTTTGTTTTCAGGCTTTGGTCACACCTCACTGCCACCAAAGAGGAACTGTGTTGGAAGGTGTTGAGGGAAGAATTTGACTGTGTGTAGACTGGTCTGGTTATTGGGATATCTATGCGTATGGGCTGGATAGATGGAGTTGGTGTTGTATTCTGTGAAAGAGGAGTTCTCCACATGCTAGTGCTACATTTGGCATTCTGCTGGGGTTTATTGGGAGAGCTGTAGTCGGAAAGGATGTTGTGTGTTGACATGCTGGTGCGTAAGGGAAAGAAGTGGTGGCTATTCAATGGATGTGTGTTCTGGCCATGCTTCTGTCCATGAGGTGTTTTGTCCAGCAGGGGGCCCCCACTGTCCATGCACAGGTTCTCATGTGAAAGGTCCTGGCACTGTCAAACAAACCATTAAGTTAATATTAGTTGGATAGAGCAAATTGCTTTAAAAAAAAAGAAGCTTATATATAGTTTTGCTCCTGACATACCATAAAAGTCTTCATGTTTGGGCTCTGTCCATCTAGAGGTTTAAATGACACTTTTAACAGCTGCTGCGATGTGTTGGATTCAGATTCAATCTTGTCCTGGTATCTCGGGCTTGGTAGTGTCAGGTATTGCCTTTGATATGTCTGAATAGAAAAACAGTAAATCAGTTTTTCACCTGGTTTTCAATTCAGGCTTAGTTCAGGCTTGATCCTTAATCAAAAGGAACACACAATGAGTACAACAGTAGAATAATAGATTTGATTAAAGTAGGGGAATCTCACATCAGTACAAACGTTGATGCTTGAGACAGCGGCGAGGCAGCTTTCTCTGACAGCCGGGTCAGAAGGATCCTCCTCTTCCTCAGGGGAAGAGGCTGTGTCAACCAGTCGGGGCCAGTCGGGGGTGGGGGGAAACAGAAAAATGCTGGAAATGTTCCTATATGGAAAATGTATCCTCTAGCACTCAACATATTTTGCCATAAGACATTCATGAACGCCGGGGCAATAAGTGTCCGACATGGCAAAATGCCCACACCCACCGGTCATATTTGGGTTGGACCTGTAAAGCTGTCTGTTCCTCTGAATTAGCTGTTCCCTCTTTTTCCTGCTGGATCCACGGTGGTTCTGCCACTCCCCTGAAGGGCTTTGATCCACGCCGGATGGTCTATTTTGCTTAGCATGGCTGTGGCCATTGTCTCCTTAAAAAAACAAAAGATGGGTGGATGTGAAAGACAAGAAATGGAAGGTATTATGTCCTTTTTATAGTAACTTAGCATGACCTACCTAACCACTGACCCCATAAAGGTTTGTTTATCACATTACCAACTCTGATGAACGTCCTTGTTCAACACAGACCTGTCAGTTTCATTCCCACATCAACAATGTACATGTGTACACAGCCTCAGCCTGCACTTCAACTGTGTGCCTCGTTAATCAACTGTTCAAATGGCCAGGACCTTCTCTTTGTGTGTACCTGTGTTTGTCACTGAGGCAGGTTCCTGTATCAGTGAGTCCAGTCCATGATAACAAGCTCCAAACTTGGCCACCTTTAGGGTCACAACAGGTCTTGTCTGCATTATGATCCCTGCTGCCCTGAATTAAAATGAATACTAATTAGTTGATTAATTGATTTTGTTAGCATCTAATTCAGTGTACTTCCTCTAGCAGATTTTATCCAATGAGACGTGAGTACAATTATAGTATTGAGGAGCAGGTGGGGGTCTTTTATGTGGTTGAAACTACTGCAGTACCAGTCTCAGCCCTTTCACACTGTTTAAGACATGTTTATGTTAGTATATCAGCATTGCAGCACTACCTTTCCTGACTGAGGCCCACCAGGCTCTGAGCATCCACACTTATCAACTGGTCTCCAGCATTCAATCTGCCGTCCTACATACCGTAAATACAAGAACACACAAGAAAATGTCAGAGTAACTTTTTTAACTTCTATCTACTGCTATCTCACATTTCAAGGTCATTTCAATGAAACAGTGACATGGTTCTCACCAAATCTGCCGGTCCTCCCTTGACAATAGATTTGACATAAATCCCAAGGTTGCCTTGGCCTGCTCCCTGTGGCGACATAGTGGAAGATATTAATTAGTTGGGACACTGAGCAGATTGTTGTAGTTGTAGTTTCTGCTAATGAAGGCATTCCATTTAACCTTGGCAGCCACGATGCTGACACCTATTCCACTGTTTAAAGGCTTTCTTAACATGATCGTCACAATCTCTGGTTCTCTGCTTGCGTCCTGATAGAGAATAAAAAAACATTGTTTGTATATTGAATTGAAACTGAAGTTTCATATTGTAATCGAGTGCAAAAGATTGTTTACCAAGTAAGTAGTGTGTGCAGAGGAAGTCATTTGACTGAAGAACATGGCCCAGTTGCCTTTGCAATTGGGTTGGGATATTAAAACACAGAGACCTGGAAAAACAGCACAAATAGTAACTCCACCTGGGACATTCAACTATCGCAGTATAAGTACTGAATTTCTAGTTTGAGCTTTTACAAATGCAACTGAATAATCAAAATCACATACTTTACCTTTGCGGCAAATTGGCTCCAAGAATTCCCTGAACCCTGGGGGAATTCCCCTCACAGTTTCACAGGTATATCCTCCCTCAGGCAGCAGGAAGGGCAAATGGAGATCGAGGCTTACTTCCAGTCGTATGTCCTGCCCCTCACTTCGAACAAGGTTATCTGCTGAACCCTGAGCAGCTGATACAACAGTGTCAATCAAACCCTGGAGGGGTGTAAAGACACAGTTACAGTCAATGACTTTCCAGTGACTTTCCATTTGAGGGCATTTTGGTGGCACCTACAGTAAGCAAGTGGTAAGTGATCAATTCAAAACCAAACGGATGTAATTTTTACATGTACAGTAGTTTATAAAAAGTATCAGAACTGTAAAAGGTATTTTATGTAGTAGTAGTGTGTGTATACAGTATAAATAGTATACTATACGTATTGTATTACCTCAAAATAGTAACATAAATGGACCTTAATATTTAAAATGTTAATTTAGTTACTTTACCAACGGAGTCCTAATGAATTCAAACCTGAGACCATGGATCTTATTAACATAAGAGAGCTGGCCAGAGAAGATGCAGCACATTTAGTTAGAGACAGAAAATCAACAAAACTTCATATGGGTCATTGTAAGTAACATACACAAAGACCACAAGGGTACTCACTGAAGGTATGTGGGGCTCGTTGGCTGCACAGACATAGCTGGTCAGCAGTGTCTGCAACTGTAGGGAGTTCAGCTTAAAACAACGGCTCTGAATGTCCTTTACATCTTGCATGGAGTACTTTGCCATGGTCAAGAGCATTGTTGCCTAGAAACAGCCAGACGCATGCGGATTAGAACACCACTACTACATGGTATTAGACATCATTGTTGTCAGGGCAGATGAATTCACAACAGTAGAATGTTCAAAGCACGTTAATGTAATGGTTTTACCCTTTCTTCCTAAATAGGTGGACTTTATTAATATTACGACTATGAAAAACATCACATTTGACATTGCAGTAAAGTAACCACTTTACATTTGCGTGTTGCTTTATACAAACTCTTAAAAGGCCTCATGAATCGGGAGTAGGATAACATTATATTAACTAACCTAGTAAAAAATTGACATTTAACATGAAATCAATTTTAAGAGCTTTTTTTTTTTTTTTTTCTAAGGACATTATTATTTAATATATTACGAAATTCACCACTGCAACATACTTGGATGATGTGTCCTAAATGACAGTCAGCAGCCAGCTCCAGGCCCTGTCTCTCCGCCCAGGCCTCGACGGCAGAGAGCCTCTGACGGAGAGCTGCCCCCCAGTAGTGGGAGCACAGACCCTGGGCGCTGGCCTCTGGCCCCATCAGCTGGTTGAAAAGCCAGGAGCTTATGAAGTGGAAGAGCTGGGAGAAGAGCTGGATGGTGAGGGCTGGGTTGACCTGACAGCGCCGCAGCAGAGCCATGGTGCTCATCAGCGTGTTCAGTACCATCTCTGGAGGTGGGGAAAAAACACATGTAGAAAACACATGTAGTAGACAGAGAGAACGATTATTCATTTACAATTCATTTAAAATCTTGACGGCACCTTGTGATTCCCTAAAAGCAACCTGGAACCCCTGTAATATTTTTCCATTATTGATAAAGATCACTGCAGCTCTCCCAGTGTGGGTAAGGGCAGGTTTACCTATGCTGGCGGGCAGGGGACCATGTTGCTCGGGATCAATCAAAAACGTTGGTAAGTGCTTTCTCAGTTCATTCTGAATACAGTGTATAAGGCACCTGGTAGAATACATGGACATGTACATAAAGAATTAGTGGACCAGTGTTGTTCAATGTAACCTACAATGTCTAATATAAACGATTATATCACTATGAAGTTGTGTAATCATAAATAAATGTAAAAATAATAGGTTTAAAGGTTTCGTGTTAACATTCAACCGATAAAGATATTTTTTACCTGTAAGCATTATGCACCAGGTGGGAGAGGGTCACCTGGGCTTGCTGTGTGAGCGGGCTCAGGTCTTTGTCCTGCTTCATGAAGTTCAGCAGCTCAGAGGAGTTAGCCATCCAGAAGGCAAGAGCACTAGCAATGGCATGCTGCTTCTGAAGGGGACACATATTTTAAACCGCAGCGGAATGTCAACTAGGACATGGTATACATAGGAAGACTGGTATAAAAAGATCAATGAGCCAGAAACCAGTGAACCATATTGTTGTATACTATCTCTAAATTACAGTCATATACTGTATGTGCTTTTATTTTTTACATCAAGGATTGTTTGGATATAATATGCATTTAAGTTTCTATATTATTTGATTTGAGTGCTGTTGTGTCACTTTTTTCACAGATTGGTGGCTGGTGACTCTTGATTACTACATTTTCATTTCATTACTACTTGATTACTACATTTTCATTTCATTACTACTTTTTTAAATGAATGGTTACGTTTCATGGACTTGCCTGTATAACCTTTGCTGTCATGGCCACCATTTTGTTAGTGATAGAGGTTACTCTATGTGTCTGTCCCGAGGCTGAGCAGCCTTTGCTGTGATGGCATTGGAGGGCAAAGCGCCCTGCCGCATAGAGAGCATATGCAGGTGAGAGCTTGAAGTGGACTGTAGAGCTGTTGGCGTAATTTATGACTGCCGACAAGAAGGATTCCTCAGCTGAAATAAAAAATAAAGACCAGTAGGGGGCAGAAGATGATTACAAAAAGGCAAGCAGAGAGCAGGCAGTATTTTTAGAATAGAACACCTCAAAAATATACTCACTGCTATCACAGAATCTGATCCTAACTGGTAGCTCTGGTTGATCTGAAGCATTAGACCGGAGGGTTCCTGCGTATATTGTCCCTACATTTGACCAAACACAATGTTTTGTCAAAGAAAGCAAGGTATCCCTTGATTATGAGTCCAACTGTCAGACTCCATGTTTTATGGTTTACCATACAGTAGTACATTGTAGCACAATTTGGAGACGACTCACCAGTGTCAGATTGCCTTTGTTCCTGTTTTCTGTTTGCTGTATTCTTTTGATCCCTCTGTTTTGTCGCTGGGTTACAAGACCTGTTGTGGTTCAGTGGGTTTTCAGTTGACCTAGATGTTTGGTTCAAAGGGCAGGACGTTATGGTTCGGTATGGCTTCAGGCCATGAACTGCTTTTGACATTTTGCATTCTTCTGATAAGCAGGGAGAAAGATGTTACCCATCTTCACACTGCCTGGCCTCGTCTATAGTCCCAGCTCTGCTCTTCTTCTTCTCCTTCCTGGACAGTGTCCTCTTGAAGTTTTGCATCACACTGACCTTTTCTTCTTTCTTTTGCTGTTTCTTTATTGTTCAAATAGAGATATAAAACAGAATTGACCTTTAGTTCTGTGCACAGTCAAAACAATTATCAGGTGACTATCGGAATGTTCTAATAACACCTTGTTTGAATCTAATTAGGCTATTAAAATCAGATTTGATAGGCACCTCCAAAATATCTTTTCCAGCCTTGAGGACAAAACGTCCGTCCCTGTTGTCCATGTTCCAGTTTAATTGGACAACCAAAGGTCTCTCATCCAGATCCATTTTACGCTCTGATTAAACAGATGACATGAAATATTATGAAATGGTTATTACACACCTAAGCAAATTATGCGATAATGAGACATATATAATAATGAAGTATAATGAAAAACAATATCAGATATAAGGCCTTATAGTTCACTATTGAGTTTATTGCCTTATTCATATTTACGTTTGATTCAATTTACATACTGTGTTGTATTTACACGTTAACACATATGAAGGCATAATACTGTTCCAGAACACAACAGAAAAACAGATGTATCCGGACACTCCACCATCAAATTAGCAGCTACAATGAATCGCAGTGAGGTTAGGTACTTACCCTCAGTATTGTGAACCTCGTAAAGCGAATAGCAAGTTCCCAGCATTTTCATGTCGGGCCTGAATTTATCAGCAAGGGTGTCAATAACCTCACCAGTCAAGGACCTGCTACAAATACGGAGACATTTGGTGGCTGTATTGCCTGTGACGCCGTCTTCAAAGTAGAAACGCATCACACCATGGAAGTCCAGGTTCTATTGATAAAATGAAATTTGTAAAGCTATGGTATTGTACTTTTTGTATGTCCTGTGTTCTATTAGACTCACTTTCATTAAACTTGAATTTAAACTACTGTATATACCAGGGTAGTTTTGTTTGTTTTACAGTTACATTTACGGCATTTAGCAGACACTATTTTTTTTTTTTTAACATACTGCACACTGCACCATTGATCTGTACAGTATTTTGTATGTGAGACACCGTTGGTAACTGAGACGTGCATGTGTCCTGCACAATTTCACAATTCACAATTACGTTTTGTAGAGTACCATTTACCTTTGGCTACCAGCCTCACTCCATAACTACAGTATTATAAGGCTATACCTTCATGAATTATGCAAGTGGTAACGCTTTACAATTAGGTCAAATCAAACTCCTCAGTCCCTAGTAATTCATCAGGAACTAAAATGTATCATAATAATGTATTTTACAATGGACTTTTTATTGAAAACACAATGAAAATATAGTACAGATAAAAGTTTTATGCATGTCATATTTTCGTCAGAGATGCCAGCTCCACTCACCTCATCAGGTTGACTTATTTCAAACAGGTCCAGTCGGTTGTCGTTCCACTGTCTGATGACAGAATCTAACTTGTGTCGTTTTCCCCCCTCTGGCATTTTCACCAAACAGACCTCAAAATACCCACCCAACTGTTTTCCACTTATCCTCTGTTGAAATAACAGAACAAAATCTCCAGGAGTAGATCTTGTTTTTCCACAGTTTTGTCACTGTTGGGTCCCCTTCCTCAGCCTACTCTGCATTAGTCATCCTCTGTTCAGAAAGCTCTTATACTGTACATAATAATTCCTCCCATACATCCCCCCCCCCCCCCCCCAGCCTAGTTTATTAGCGGGTCAGTGGATCCTTGTTATGTGAGACAAACAGGGTCTCAATTATATGTCACTCAAAGCCAGGGAAATTATTTTCTCAGCGTACATGCCAAAAATATACCTTTAATTTTTTTTACATTTTACAGTGTCAAACTGACACATTGAGAGGTACATTTGACAGACTGGGACCAAATATGATCTACTAAGTCTTAATTTAACACTTACAAAAAATAGTGTTAATAGTGAAAATTTACAAAAAATTATATTTCCATTACAATGAAGTTTCAAGAGCTTTAGGCCTGTAAATGAATTGCTTGTGCAGTGATTTCTTTAGCAGTTCATATTTATCAGGTTCCTCCTTTCTTTCATCTTTGTGATGATGTTCTAAGCATAAGGGCGTTGTGTGCCCAGGCTTGCTGTGAGCACAGGCTTGCTGTGAGCGCATTCCACCCTCCTGTCATGGCTATTTATGCTTGGGTGATTTCTATTTCTCATGCATACCAGTGATTTTCACCACAATTTATGGTGTCAGGTCTTCCATTCAGTCTGCACCCTGTATGTGGGACATCTTTTGTTACAGTATAATGCCACTAAAGCTTTCTGGGTGAAATTGTGACAGAACAAAAGCCTTTACTTGCATCAGAAATTAGTCAAATAGTTATAGGCCTACAGTATAAAAACAAGAACCACCATGGGTATTGTTGTCTGGATGGTGGAAAAAATAATATGTGGATTTATCCATGACCCTGGAGCAACAAGTGCTAATGTCCCTCTGAACAAAAATACCACTGTAACATTTATGATATACAGTGTATAAACTCTTGCACTCTTTCGGATAGGCAAATACTTTTAAAGTGGCAAATAATACTTTCCTTGTAGTGGGTGTATTTTGTTGATACTCTCACATGGGTATTTGATTTCATTAAACTGTTTAAATGTATCTGTCTAGGCCAGTGTGTTATAGCCTACCTAAGAGGTCTTGGATACATATCCTTTAAAACGCATTACATACAAGTTATTTATATTTCTTTATGAATTTTTCAGTTTTTAATAATATGTAGTTGGTCGAAAACAAATAGATAGACGAGATGATGAGATTATTACATTACTTTAATTCCATTTCACGCACTTGCACTGTACATGTATATTGTGATGCAGTCCTTCATATCGCTAGATGGTGCATCAGCAAACGTCTGCACGTTACAAGTCGTTTCACTTTTTCACTTCAAACCTGATTCACAGATGCAGCCGGGCCTGGCTTTGGAATCTAACAGTAGTCAGTGTACATTTATTGTAAATACACTTGGGATATGTTTATCATCTGGAACCTAAAAACCTATCCTCAAAGATTACGAGACGCATTTGTTTTAACCTGCTTTTAGTAGGCTAGCAGATGGGTGTTGAAACATTGGGCAGTTTAAGGCATGACATAAAGAATAAAATAAATCTCATGAAAGTATGCACAAGTCAGTTTATCTCTGAGATTGACAGCGTACCTGATAGTAACCGAATGCTTCTCGTGGGCTAAATCCCGCACTCCTTTTATTGCAGTCAGGTGCTATGAACAACTTCCAGACACTATTGGACACAGTTCTGATGGCTAGCTCGCCCAGCACATAGCTATTGAAGACACCCAAGCTCCCGTCTAACAAAAGCCTTGTAAAAATCCTAGGAGCAGTAACTGTGGTTAATAGGCTGACAGAATAATTTATATTCCTCCTGGGACATTAAGACTGGGCATCAATGCAATTTAACATTCTTCCTATGAAACCCCTGTTGAAGGGCAAGCAAATGACTATAACAAAAAAGAACTACACTCACAGTAGGCCTTCTTGAATTTGATTAGTCGGCCAAGAGTTCTCACAGATTGTGAAAACTGGGAGTAAGAATAAATTACACAAAGCCTGCTGGAGATTATTATATTATTATGTTATTATATAAACCATCCCAGGGATCACAGTAACAAAATCTCCCAACGCTCGCGTTGCCATTGTTTTCCTTAGAACTTGCACCCCGCTTTGAAGATCCGTGAAACGAAATGCGATTCCATGGAGTCAGCAAAGTTTCACACAGATCCCTTTTATGAATATTAATTATTACAGCATAAGAACAGGCCATAACATTTTCATTTATCTTTTTTATGTGATAAAATGCAACATAGATTTGGATTTTAAACTAATTTGGTTGTTACAACTTGCCCTATGTGTGTTACCACACATGGACACATTTTATTAATATTTATACTGACTGCTAATATTTTTTATTTCAATAAATTCTTAACTATGTCCTGCTTAATGCGACAGTGCATATACTGTAAAGGTAAAAACTAAATCAATGTGTCTTGCAGACATTTCCTTGCAGGTGGGGGGGTGAAAGACTAGATGCCTTTTGGGACAAACCATAGAAGAAAAATGGAAGATAATTGGAGACACAAGGAAGGTCGGCCTCCTGATCAGTAGTGAGAAGACAATAGTATACTGCTTTGAAAAAATTGTGTGTTAAGTGTTCTTTCATTGATGTGTAAGTCAAGACATACAGTAAAAGTTGCAGGTGGCTAATTGCTTAAACAAAGATACAAAACAATTCTCAGACCTCCCACTTTAATTGCTGACTGTTTTGCATGCAACAAAACAGGCATGGACAGTGAAAGCCTTTTTTTCTTTATTTCTAAGAATTAATTACAATGACATTCTGTTGCATTAAGCTCTACCCCCTAACCCTAATCAACCGACTCCATCTCCAGGTCCCTCTCTTCTTGGATTTCATATGCCTCAGCTTCCTGTTCACCCCCATTCACAGAGACATCCTGGGTGTGATCGCCATTACACTCCTCTGTAGGACGCTCCTCTACATCCTGGCTGCTTTCGGTGAGTCCTTGTGATTGGCTGAAATCTGCTTCCTCGCAAAGTATCTCTGTGGGTATAATATGAGAGATGGTGAAAGAACTCGCTATCTCCTGCAGCCGGGCCTGCTCAGCTTTCAGGTTGGCCAGTTCCTTGTTTAGTGGGGTTTCAACAGCGGGCGTGGCCGTTGGGGTCTTGGAGGAGGCCACAGACTGGGCTGGGGTAGCTGGACTTGCTTCAGGTTTCTCGGCAGGGGTCTCTAGCTCCTCAGGACTCTGCTCCTCAGACGGTTTGACTCCAGACTGACCTCCAGCCTCCTGGACCTTCTGAAAAAGACTCTTCCTCTCCTCCTGCAAAGCCCTGCAGAGCTTCTCCAGCTTCTCATTCTTGATGGTAAACAGCTCAAACTCCTTCTCCTTTAGAGTTCTCTGCAGGGGAATAGATGGGTCCATATTAGTACCTGTGTTCGTGTGCTACTCATCAAGATAATACGGAAACCAAAGTGTGTAAACACAGTATGTTCCTTACATCTGCCACCATCTCAATTAGAGCATTGTTGCAGCCATCAAAGCGAGATTTCCATGATATGCACTCCTTTTCCAGTTTCTTCATCTTCTTGGACATCTGGAACAAACAAAGCCACACATCAGTCTCACATTCAAACCCATTTCTAAAAATATATATGCAAAGGTAACATAATGTAGATTCATTATCCTCTTGAGATGTTTTTATAAACCCCGTAGGTTTTATAAAATCTCATCGACATGGCATGTGTATCCTGTTCCAAATATTTTAATGTGCAAACAGACAGAAATTAATGAACTAATAAAATAATATTAACGACATGTAAAATTCATAATTCATTGTTTACCTTGTCCATGTCTTGTTTGAAGCTTGCATAGACGCCATTGCTTTTTGATACTGTGCCTTGGATTTCATCAAACTTTTCAGAGTACATAGCAAGCTACAAACAAACAAATTAGCAGTGAATAGGAAAAGTGATATTACATTTTACTTTAACTTTCTTTACTCAAAATAAATACATACAGTACATTGGCATTCTGGATGAAAATAGTCCTTCGGTCGCGTTAATTCTGAAACTATTAGTACTACTACTACATGATACTATAGTGGTTAAGATGTATTTACATTAAATGTATAAATACCTTCAGTCAAACCACCAATACAGATGGAAACCTTAAAGACACGTTTTTGAGATGCATCTTTTTTCATTAACATACTTGTTATCACACTTCTAACAGAAAACTATTTGATTTTAAACCTCAATTGAAACAATGGCAGTCAATGGAGGTGGCAAAAACTAATATATTCCACTTTATCACATTATTTTCACCCCGAACACCAGCTTGTAGATTCATATTGAAATTAGAAAGCTATTGAGTTAAGGATTTAACAAAGTTCAATATCACTTTAAAAGACAAAGACTGTACATCTAGAGTATCTTACTTTACCTGGGTCCTCATATCGATTTCTTGCTCTTTCATGACCTTCACTTGCACCTTACACTCTGCCGTCTTTTTGACCAGCTGTAGAATATTGGCATGTTCGATTTACATAGGCTAGGGTAGGATTACAAATGGGATGTCAAAATACGTAAATTACCAAACATACATGCTCTCTTTCCCGCTTGTGTTTCTCCTCTGCCTCCTTCAGCAGCATGTTAGCCTGAGCCAGTTTGGTTTCCAGAAGCTTCTCTTTGAGATCTCTGTGTTTGAAGACCTTCTCCAGGTTCTGCAATGCAATGATAGGAATTTTTGTATATCATGTTGAGCTGTTTCAAATAAATGTTTTCAGCTGCATTTAATGTGAGTAAAATATCGTACGATAAAATATATTTCTGATTTCTTCCTGTAATTTCAAAATTTTAGGGTGCATGCTTGAATTGTGTTGTTTATTAAACCCACTCATCTGATTCCCTGAGGAGACTAAATGAAACGCTAAGAGTCATTGGCATGTGCTATTTGACCCATGATATTTGAATTTCTGGCACAGGCCCATACCGCCTCTCGCTGGTCATATTGTGTAATGAGCCCTTTGAGTTTTTCTGCCAGGGCACTGTTCTCCTGGCACAGCGTGGTGTTGCGGTTGCTGTGCTCCTCGATCTGGGCCTGGATGTCACCGAGCGTTCCCTGAAAATGGCTGGTGATCTCCTTCCTCTTAAGGTCATCTTCTCTGCACCTCTGGAGGGTCTCTTCCTAGGTTTAAGACATGTGTTAACATTATATTAAAAAAGATTCTAGCCTCAATCTGACTTATAGCCTGGTTTCAGACTCCTCAAGCCCTGCCCACTTCTCAATTCTCAATTTCTCAATTCCCACTTCTCAATTATGTTGAGCATAAAGGGTCTGGCATTGCCATCATTAATGGCATTTGGAGATGCAATGGAGGTCATTGGAGCCTTCCCTTTTGTTGGATGGATAAACAGCTTCAGGTTCCAATGACAAATGTGTAAGGGATGTATGAAAACATGTACAATTACAATGAGGGACGCTTTTATCCAAAGTGACTTACAATTACATGGGCATAGGCATAGGCATCTTACAGGTAGGCCAACTCTGGGGCTTGAACCTATGACCCTATGACCTTCTGGCTGGGAGTCCAATGCCTAGACCACTAGACTATCCTGCCCCAGTATGTACTGTTGAAGTCCCTTTAAGGGGACTGGGGTGTCCAGGGTGTGACAGGGCCCACTATGAAGGTTGAGGTAGCTTTAAGGTGTGACAGGGCCCACTATGAAGGTTGAGGTAGCTTTAAGGTGTGACAGGGCCCAGTATGAAGGTTAAGGTAGCTTTAAGGTGTGACAGGGCCCAGTATGAAGGTTGAGGTAGCTTTAAGGAGTGACAGGGCCCAGTATGAAGGTTGAGGTAGCTTTAAGGTGTGACAGGGCCCACTATGAAGGTTGAGGTAGCTTTAAGGTGTGACATGGCCCAGTATGAAGGTTGAGGTAGCTTTAAGGTGTGACAGGGCCCAGTATGAAGGTTGAGGTAGCTTTAAGGTGTGACAGGGCCCATTATGAAGATTGAGGTAGCTTTAAGGAGTGAGGGGAATATGTTCAAGGTACCTTTAAGGTCTTGTTGTGCCTCTGCAGCTCGCGGCAGAGCCCCTCCAGCTTGCTGCGGGCCAGGATGGCCCGGCTGTGCTCGCTCTGCAGCTGGTCCTTCTCCTTCATAACCTGCAGAAGTTTCTTCTGCAGGACCTTCAGCTGCCTCTGGTCTCCACGATGCTCCTCCACCTACACGCACACACACAGCCAGACACACACACACGTAACAAATACAGAGAGAGAGAGAGAACACACACACACACACACACACACACACACACACAAAGGGAAAACATCACCAGACAGACACACACAGACACAAACAAACACACACACACATACATACACACAAAGACAAAATGTAATCCTGCAGCAATCTTATCCCAGCATGTGTAATACATCGGTCCTCGTCTAAAATGTCCTGTCTTCATTTAAACCGTCTCTGTCCGGTGAGCTATTGATTCTGCTGTATAAACTTTCCCAGGAGGGATCACAGTTGCCCCATACATCTAAAACGTTGTGCACTCACCAGTTCAGCATGCTTCTTGATAATGGTCTCCAGTTTCTCTTCTGGACTTCCTAGTTTGCCCAGACTCTGCATCAGTAGTGTGGCTTCCTTTCCTGTTTAGACAACACACACACCATGTTACACACACAAAAATACCCTCTAATCTAAGTGGTGAGGTTCATGACTCTTTATTTTTATACTGTTTTACTTAGATAAAATGTGCATACATATACATGATCATAGCTTGTATATGGGGGGTTGAATTTATGAAGGATTTCTTTTAAGGGACCATGGATCAAAACATTTGAGAACTGCAGGTCTAATAACAGTCACAAATAATACAAAATCGCACTGAGAAATCCAGAAATGCTGTTATGACAGGTGTACAAGGAGATGGGCCTACAGATTGTGGTCAGCAGTTAACCATAGAAGCCGCTAAACTGACTAATTTCCCCCCGATTAATGTCTAAGCAATTTTGGAAATGCTAGGTAATTTGGAAAGACAAGACTAGAAGTGTCTAGTAGTATATATGTACCATATATTCCATAGTTAGCAAAAATATCCACCCAAACAAGTAATATAAATCGCTCATGTTCAGTGCAGAGCTACTTGTACTGATAATTTCCATTGACCTTGTCAAGATAGCATTTCATGGAAATTCTCCCTTATTTTAAGTGAAGACCGAGAAGCAGGCTGTCTTGTGGAGACATGTTTTTTTGCGAGTGTCGTTTTCAGTACAACTTCCACTTCTGCTGACGGAGCAGAACCAAACCCATCTATAGGCACAAATCAATGGTACGTTATTCAAACACAACACCTAGGTTTTTCAGCATCTTCTTCTCCAGTTTCTGCTCCTTGCGGGCGTCTGGCTCTTTGACGGCCGTGACCTCGCCTGCGTCCTCGGGCCCAGCAGGAGGCTTGTCGGCCTGGTACGTGTTGATGATGTCCTCCAGCTGCTGGTCCAGGTCCTCTGCCAGGTCCTCTGTCAGGTCCTCTGTCAGGTCAACCTGCCGACCTGTGGCAGGGTCCGGCTGCATGTCTATCTGACATGTCTCCATGATGCTTAGCAACCCAGTATGGTTCTGTAATGGGCCTGTAAAACATATCATCCAGTTTACCCTGACATCCGAATGGTCGGTCCCTCTCACGCCTTGAGCCGTTAGTGGATAATGTCAAACACCTGGTCTCGGTGCTTGACTCCCATCCAAAAGGTAATGGGTTCAATCTTTCCAGCTCTAAGCATGCCTGAGCCTCTATACATAATACATAATACAGTACAATAATTGTATTGTACTGAGTATAAGTCGTTTTTGAATAAAAAGTTATAAGTATACGTTTACAAGAGCTGGTTTGCGAAAGCAAAGCCACCTGTTAGAGTCATTACGTTAGTCGGGGTGTCAAGTCAACAAGCCATGTTTACCTAACCTGCAACGTGGCGTGTGTAAACCCACTGCAAAGTAAAAATAATCTTGGGATTATTGGGTAAAATATGTTGAATCCCATCTGCTAAATCCCAACACACATGGTTAGTCAACAACACCAATAAAATGGATTTCCAGTTTAGCAGTGTGGCACTCTGATTGAAGATAACTGGTGTGTCTCAGAATTTCCTAGACTATTAGCTTGTTGTTGTTTAAAGGCTCAGCTGAGGCCTGTTTTATGTGCATAAATTTAGCTTGGCTGGACAGCCTTCATGCTGCCTCTGCTTTCACAGGCAGAACGTGTGGCACCTGTTCCAGGCCCACAGTCTATTTTAAGAACTTCTTAATATGGGCAAGTTATTTATTTATTTCCAATCCACTCTTATTGATGTCAATGTCAGCGGTGGTACACACATTATCTGATCTTTCTAACTAAGAATCATCAATAGAAATCACCCACAGCAGTTAAATAACCCACAGCATTCTCTATATTTTAACAGGAGATGGAATTCTAATCAGTTTTTAAATTAAGCTGTAAGATCTCCAGCCATTATTCTATGTCTCACGTGTGATAGTGAAGACAGTAATTAATCCCTAAACAAGTTACCCACAATTACATGTACAGTTTAAAGTAAATATAGATATTTTATTTCGTTCAAACTGTATGCATTTCTAACAAATCATATAGACTACCAACTAACTCTGCAACAGAAGCAAAACACATTGAGATGAAACTTAGCAAAGGAAACTACAACATATTATTTCCTGGCAATTAGATCTGAATGGCTGTGAACACACAGAGTAGTAAGTGAACAGGCTCTTACCAGGACCAGGGGCTAGAGGGGAAAAGGAGAAGTGAAGGGGGTTTTAGACAGGCTGCCACCACAGATACAACAGCTGTGATAAGACCAACTCAAAATAAACTAAGGGGCACAGCTCTGTCTAGAGAGAGAGAGAGAGAGAGAGAGAGAGAGAGAGTGAGCGAGAGAGAGAGAGAGAGAGAGAGAGAGAGAGAGAAACCAGAC
>JAOEHI010022333.1:0-27217 GCA_025447815.1 Percopsis transmontana | reverse complement strand
AACTGGTCCTTCTGATTAAAATGGTATGTATATCTTCTTGATTGTATGTAATATACTCAAGATATAGGGTTTTTTGTATGAGACGGTCATCCAGCACCAGAAAATGGAATTTTCCCACGGGCAGGAAAGGGTTAAAATATAATGCCATATCTATTTAACTCCATATGATTATCAACGTTGAATTTTGTTGGTTTGTCTGAACATAACAGGATAAGGCAATGAGCTTCCTGAAAAGTTATGTTAAACAACAGTGTACAAAAGTTGTTGTTTTTTTAACTTCCTGATGGTATCAAATGTCATACATACTGCATTTCTTCAAATCTCATTGTATTCTATTTACTCATATTCAGGGGCGTCAGCTGCACTGTTAAATATCCGGGGCTGAACCCAGATTCTTCGGGACGTAGCTATATTTAGTGTGTGTGGCGGACAGTGACTCTCGACACTGGGCCGTCAGTGTTACCACAACAAAATGTAACAATATTATCGCGCTCTTCGCTGACCCGCGAGACAGGCTGCGTCATAAACATTATTGCATATTCATACAGAAAATATTTGTGTTGTTGAACTGCACCTAAACTTTGTGTTGCATACATTTAAAATTACATTCGTGTCTGCAGCCGTTGAAAAATTACCTGGCGACGCCGATGCTCATATTATTCATCTACATGACATTTCCTCCTGATATTAAAGTGTTTCTCTGTGTCAGAAATCCTGACTTTTAGCGTTCGCTGGATCTTTGGAGTTGAGTCTCATCCAGTCAGATCACAGCACGGCCTTCTGAGAGTAATGTTTGTTTTTGTGCCATAATCTACATGTATTAAAAACACGATCTGTGAGATTTCATAAGCAGAAAATAACTTTTGTTTTATAAAATATTATTAGACAGCAGCATAACCTTCCCTGAGAATGGAAAAAACAATAATGACCAATTACTATCTGAGCTCTTGACAATTAAAAAAATTATGTATTTGTGCTTACGCAAGCATGTGCGTGAGAAGGTTGATTCGTCTTTTTATATATCACATTTGTGGGCATATAAATAAAAAAATGGATTCCCCTCTGTTGAACTAGACTCCCTTTTACAATAACAGTTTCCTTAAATTATATTATTATTATTTTTTGAAAACACCAGTTATAGTATGAAATACCGCCTCATCTTCATATACTGTAGCTATGTCTTCTTAAAAAACTGTCAGAGCAGTCCGGGGGTTCTCAGAGAGTGACAATAAACAGTAGGGGACACATAGACCTAGTGTAGCTTGTATTTCCTTTTAAATAAAAAAGTGAAAACAAAGCCCTGGGAAATTAATAAAAAAGTCTTTGAGAAAGCTCCTGATAATATTTGGAGAGGGGTCAGGTAAATTAACAACTATTAAGATTAATTCAAATGCTAACGTTAAAATAGTAGCCCTAACTCCAGTAATGGTGGAAGAGCCTGCAGTGGAGTCCATAAATTATGGATGCAGTGTTAACTTTAAGAAATGGTTCGAAAATTACAGCTTCAAAGGCCACTTCACACCAACCAATAAAAAAGCCCAGTGGCATCTTTTCAATACCAGCTTCTCTGTAATGATAGATTTTCCAAATGAAACAGGAAAATAAATGTGCACATAATGGATTTGAACCAACTGTAAGTCTCTTAAACAGGGTGCTGAGACTTGGTAAATGTTATAAGCTTCCCCAGTATGTTATTCCTGTGATGTAATCATAATGGCGATCATCCAATGTTCTGTGAAAATGTAATATTTATCTGAAGTTACATTGCTAACATCCTTAAATAAACAAGCCTAACTATTTATTTTGAATGGAGGAAAAACAGGTGAAGATTAGAGATTACGGTCATGAAAAATATAGCTGTGAAATAAATACATCAAAACAAAATACCCCAATTGATTTTTAGATGTTGTGTTTGTTCAAAATTGTCATACAATATCTGTGGGCTCAAAGCATGTTACGCCCAAAACACACCCATGAATAATTAAGAGCCTAAGTACAACCCTTTGGAACCATGCACCTCGTGCTGTGACCATTTTTTCTGCAGTTAAACTAGCAAGTGGATTTGGACACGCCCTAAATGCACTCTAGATTGTGCGCTTAGATCGTTAATATAGAACTCTGCATCTATATAATCTATACAATGTCGAAGCATCTTTTTAGGGTACATTTTCTTATGATTTTCTAAAAACCTGTGCATGTGTACTGTACATCCACGTCTTGGTGCACATGCATGCATGTGTGTGTGTAAATTGGAGCACTTGGTTTGGTGTCCAATGAATAATTCAAATGCCCTAGCTCACAAGGGCTGTAGCGAAAACTGTCCTCGCTCATAAGCAGAAGTCTGATGGTTTACTCAACTTTTCCTCACCTTTCTTGCTGGGGAAAAACACTGGTTCACCTTAAAGCTTTTTACATTCATTCATTCATACATTCATGTACGTTATAGTTACTACAGTATTCCTTTTAAACTCGTAGTGGGAGTTTGCTTCATGGCCTGCTTAATGGGCGGGAAAACATTATTCATTCTCAAAAGAGAAGATTCTATGTCCTACTCTGAGGTATAGGAACATTTGTACTCAATCTTTTAATAATAAATCCTAGAAGTGATTCTTAGATGTTTGATAAATACAGGCCCTGGTTTTTAGATTGGCTGTCATTTTGACTTAACCATGTCAGCTTATGACAGTGGTCTCGACACGTACTCCTTACGCACTGTGATCAAGAAGGCCCCGGTTCCAAACAGGTCTTTGATGTCACAGACACGGTGGACCCTGCACTGTGTTGAATCAGACCAAGTCGGAGAGCAAATAAAAATGGGAGATCACTGGCAGCCCAGCGGGTCTCAAAGGCCACTGAAGGAAATGTCACTTTTCATCAAGTTTGTTATGAAGCTTAAAATGGACACCCGCACACTCCGGGGGATGAAAAGGGTATTGGGACCTGAAGCTTGAAGATTATGGAAGATTTGATAAATAATTGAATGTAGAGCTAATTATTGTAGGAGAGACTTTTGCCAGTATTCCTACCTGACAAAATATCCTTAAAGGTGCAGTTTGTGTCTGGAACTACCCAGTGTTAGAAAAGCTTAGTTTTTTTGGTTTGAAACTCAGCATTCCTCTCTACTCCCCTGCCTGAAGCTCTCATAGGCTCACTGTTTTCTTTAACCTTGCGACTATAGCAATGTGCATGTGAAAAGATTTCAAAACATTAACAGTGAGCTGGGGAGAAAACTTTAGGTTCCGTGGTTGCTATAGTGAAATCATGTAAAATCATACTGTACTGTACATGCTAATCTGGTGAATTATCTATATATATATGATATATATAATTATCTACTACAATATATAATTGACTATAATATGGTGTTTTCTTACCTTCATTTGTAAAACATAGCTCATGGTCACTTTGAATGGCATTGAGGCTTACTGTCCGCCTATGTTTTGTTCAATAAAGTGGTCCATGTGTCTAAAATAAGATTAATAACCCACCTTTCCTGCAACAAATATTTCCCACCCTCTTTCTCCAGCTAAATAATTCACATGCGTAATTTTCACCTGTTAAAGGGCTGCAGGAATATGGATCAGGCATTAGTAGAGGCACCCGTGGGTAATAGGACTTGAAAAAGGACCACTCTGTTAGTATAGAATTTGAATTTTTTTTTTAAATAAAATATTTATTTATATCTTAATCAGTCAAAAATCGTAATCAGTCTAATTTTATCTGAAAGGTGAGACTTGACACAGAGGGGTGATTAGTGGTCTGTAGTGTTACCAAAATGTATCGATACCAAAATTTTGTTTCGATACCGATACCAAGTCATGAATTTTGATTTCGATGCCTTTTTGATACTTTTACTAAAAAAGGGGAAACTCTCTCAAATGTCAATATTGTGCTTTATTTCAAACCTGAACAACATTTTACATCTCCTTCAACATACGTGAATGAGATGGAAATTAATATAATGAGAGTATCTGGATTCACCTGCAAAGCTTAAGGAGTGAACCAGCCTATCGTACAGATACTGTGAATGTTCGACTATGTCGTAGGAGATTCGGCTGGTGGCACTGTCCTCTTTAAAATATTGCCGCAGCGGTATCTCCCCGAGCGTTACTATGGCGAAAGCTTGTGATGGCTTGCGTTCCAGCAAACAAGCGTTCCCAGTGAGTCAAGCCCTCACTTTCTATGAAGGGATTTGCTTTGTTTAGCCTGAGTCTGGGTGCCCGAATGATTATGCTGTTTGTTAGAAAGTTTACGATCTCATAGAAAGCAGCCAGTCTTCCTGTACAGCCTACGCTCAAAGACACATTGTCAACATGAACGACTGAATTTCAACTATGCGCTGCCGATTTACAGATTGACTCAAACTAGGTTGAAACGTGACCTGACGTAAATTAACTGAGATAATTCTAAAAGGAATAAACTAAAAGGAATAAACTGGCATAGAAGAAAAAGCAACTATCATACTAATTTAATATACACATAGGCCTGGCTACGGGCATTAAAATTTAAAGTAGCATAGAGCAACACAAGAACATCTTGGTACTGTAAAATGAGGAAGCACAGTAGAGCGCAAGAGAGAGAATTTTGCATGCATGCGGGTTTTAAGGCTTCTTAGAACAAGGCATCACCTTGTGTAAATTTTGGGGTTTGGCTTTTTTCTCATCACCTAAAGTTGGGGGAGAAGGCATGCCTCTTAAGAGAGAATTACTACTAATGTATTTTGACCTAGCTGGATTTGCACATATCAAAACCTTCTTACCCACATTTCATAAGCATAGAGTGTGGTTAGATAATAATATACATACCAAACATTAGCTGGTTATTATAAGACCTAATTGTATGCAAAACATTATATTTCACGCATTTGAAAAAACCTGGGGAAAGATAATCTCATAATAATAGTAATCATTGCAGTTAATATATTTCTGTGTTTTAAATGTATCTTTTACATTTAAAACACACAGAATTCTCTTGTCTGTGTCATTAGAAACCATGTGTAAGGGGAAGATGAAACCCCTGGATTTTATGGCTGTCACAAAAATATAAACCCTTCAATAACTTATGTTTCAAATGCATAACCCTAGCACATACATTTTCAGAATCGTTACCAAATTATCTATTCATAGAATCTAAGCAACCTTAGAACTGTTTATTTCTTCTTACATTATAATGTATTTTATTTAGTATAATCTCCCACAAGTTGAAATGGTGTATTATTTCAACACATAATTTCATCCACCTTGTTCCCTGGGGAGTAAGTCACAAGTTATAACACTGTTCATTTAAACTTCATCAGTGAGGTTCATAATTGGTTTTAATAAAAAGAAAGTTTTCAGTCAGCCTTTGTGACTGAAAGAGAGACCTAGTCTAAATCCTTATCAGGCTGAGAGGCCTTGGGGTCGTGTTTGCCATGGCAACTTTAGGTCTGGTCAGAGAGGATTTTCCCTCTCACACTGTGTTCGTGCCCATATAAGGGTTAAACGTTGGGTAAAATGGCCCTAGAGGATAATATGCAGATCTGTTTTTATGGAATTTAGGGGAGTTGAGTTAGGTTTTGCTGAAATGCAAACCGAAGTTACAAGTTTTACATCAACTGTCAGGGGGTCCGAAACGCTGCTTTGGGAACCACTGTGCTAGGGCCTTCCTTTAAAGGATTCATATTCAAATTCCCATCATGCTCAGCTATTGGAAAAAATGCGTTATTCTTTTTCCACTTGTTATTATATAGTAATTTATTCCGCTCATCCATCTTACGCTCAGTACAGTACAGATTAGCAACTTCACAATTTATGACCGTTGCACAGTTTTGTTATTATTATTTGTTATTTTATCCTTCTCTCGCTCACGACTCAAGCAGATGCCTCGGCTCGCCAGCTCCAGGTAATTCCATAATCCCATATTCTTGGCCATTTTTCATAAAGACTCCTAGGAAACAATCACGCGAGGGACAGGCCAAATTTCATCAGCCCCCTTTTAAATGCGATTACAAGCGGAGGGGGAGAAGGGCTGTGGCCCACGCCCTCCCCTAGACATCTCTACCTTTTTATTCCATACTGTAACTGGATAAACCAGGTAAAAAGACAAAACCGAAGCACGAATAAGAAACAAAAAACACGAGACAGACACGAGTACCATAGACTGACTGGTTTCTGAAAGGATTAGGCTAGGCGTTAGGCTTCAGGAACACTTCCATTATCTTAGTATTGAAGCCAAATTTTCTATTATCTCTCATGCAGCTGGCTGACATGGATCATGATCTCCTCCGATTGTTCAGCTGAGACGAGTGGTCTCATGAGTGGTTAAAACGTACCCTTATTTAATCCTTATTTAAGCCTTCATCATCTTAATGGAATAATTATTTACAAAAATATACCCCATCACAATCAGTAGAGGAAGAAGCTATTAGCTATTGAGACCTTAACCTTCTTATGGGAAAAATGTACAGAGAACTTGGCTTTCTCTTTGACTTCCATGCATTAGTTAGTTTGTGGCATCCGCGTCGCCAGGTCATTTTTCCGGGGCTTCAGCCCCAAATGTTTTGACTGTAGCCCTGAATGTAATTTTAAATGTATGCAACACAAAGTTTAGGTGCAGTTCAACAACAGCAACACAAATATTTTCTGAATGAATATGCAATAATGTTCATGCCGCAGCCTGTCTGCGAAGAGTGCGATAATATTTCTACTTTTTGTTAAAAGTTCATGAGACGTGACCTCACCTCCGCATTTACCAGCATAGGCCCTATGCACTACGCGCACATACAGTATGTGCGTGTGAGGTTAGCTTTACTATATGTACCGTTAATTTGTGCATTGCTCACTGGTTCTGAGGGCTCCGCCACACACACACACAGTATCATATAGCTACGTCCCGAAGAATCTGGGCTCAGCCCCGGATGTTTAACAGTGCATTAACAGTGCAGCAGACGCCCCTGGTTAGTGGTATTGTCTTTGTAACAATTACACTTTAGCTCAGTAATTTCCCCCCCCCCCCCAAAAAAAAAAAAATTTAAAAAACGAATTAATACAATCAAACAATGGAATACAGTCCTTGGTCAATTTGACCCTGGTCATACAGTATAGTAGATCGGAAATTAGACCTCTTATTTGGTTTTGAATTTAGAGGTTTTATAGCGGTTAGGATCGGGCCTGCTTTGGGACACCATGACAACCGTTGGCACTCCCATGGCGACTTGCCATCGTGGGCTCTCAACCGTGAATGTCATAGTGGCCCATTTAAATCAAATGCCCGTTTAATGTTTCGTTTCCAGGTTCCCCGCACACAGTCACAGTCCTAATACACTCAGAGAGAACATTAATCCTTGTGTGTGTCTCTGTTTCTGTAATATTGTTACATATCCCCTCTATTCCTCTCGCTCTCTTATATTGGTTCTATAGAATTTGTGCTTGTCTGATATCTTAGCCAGTATAAATTAATCACCTCTCCTTCTCTGCATTTCTTATTTTTTCTCTTGGCCTTAACTTTCTGCATCCTTTTTTCCTCTGTCTTTCTCACATATAGGCCTACACGTACTGTATACACTTTCTGTTTAGTCAGTTTAAATTCAATCTTGTACTAGACAGTGGATATTCAACTTGGTTCTAAATCACGTTTTAAGAATTTTATAGAAAGAAATTGAGGCAGAGGCAAAAATGAAGAAAAATTACTGCGATAAAGTGACGCTAGTAGTAGTTGATTTCCCCAGAAACATTTGTAAAATAATGTCATCTCAGTTCTAATGGTGATTTGGTAGAAAATAGATGTCTTTCAGTCTCTCTATTTCCTCCCAGCCCTGTCTTTCTGGTGAACCTCAAATAAAGTGCTTTTATGTAGGCTAGTCAAGCTAATGCCGTTGTTCTCTTCAGGTCAATAGTTAAACACATAAAAGAGCAATCCCATTTGAATGGGCGCCGTGCGAGTGTGCTAATGATGTCAGAGCGCGATGTCGCTGCAGAAAGGGGTTTCTGACCATTGACCTCGTAAGGGACAGTCAGAGAGCTGATGAGGGCCTGGATGAACACACACTAAGGTCCATTTCATGCCGCTTATAGATTTCACAGGTTAATGTCACGGGCCAGTGGGCGAATGAAAAGTAGCTATTTTATCTACACTGTGTGTGGTGTATTGTGTGAATCTACAGTACGCTCCTATTGTATGTAGATTAGGTGTGATTGTGTGTGTTCGTACGTTTGATTTTAGGTGTTTTTATGCTACCTGTGTTGGCTCACATCATCAAGGTCCTGGGTTTTAACCTGGCATTTGGGCCTCAAACTAGGACCTCTGTTGGTATGTGCTCCCTATATTCACGCACCAGAAGACATCCGTGCTAGGTTAACCCTCCAGCCATGGCCCTTGCCAAGGCACTGGCATTAGAACTGGAGTTGGTCCCTGGGGAGCCACATTTTGGCTTAACACTGCTCCTAATGATGGGTCAAAAACAGTGGACGTTTCCCCAAGGGGACAATAAAGATGAACTAACTGTAGTATCAATGTTTATCAAAATCAGATTTAGTTATAAATACAAAACAGAAATTCAAACAACAGACAGTCATCTGTCCTGAGGGATATCAATATTGTGTATAGCTCTTTGGTGTATACCATTTACAAACACTTTTTTGTTCTCTCTACAGAGAAGCAGGCATATAAACACATACAGAAACACACACACACTGTGTGCCATCTCCTTGGCAACAGCGCGTGAGGCCAGTACATGATGGATGGGAGAGGAGATCACTTATTTGTACAGGTGATGCAGGGATTTGCTTCCCTGCCGTCTTAACTTGTGAACGCCAAGCCACTCGGAGAGCAAGCGGTTCCCCGAGCGCTGGTATTGATTGACACGGCCAGGGCAGATATTGGCGGAGTCTGCAACCTTTCACACATGAAAATGCCTCTCATGTTTATGCCCGTTGCCTAAAGCTAGTGGGCAGGACATTGCCAAGCGAGAGAGGAGGCCTTCTCTCCCGCAAGTGTAATTTAGCTGCCGTTAAACAACGTTTGTTTACTCATCCATCTCTGTTTATTTCTTATTACAAAGTGCTGTACAAAACACAACATCCTGATATCTCCGGAATGCTCTCGGTTTATCTTCATAATATTTGTTCATGCTTTATTGATGTATCAATGCATTATTTTTATCAGAATATTCGGACAAATGACAATTATCTCATTTGTCAGATTACGCTTTTATCCAAGCAACTTACAATTACAAACAATAATCAACAAAGTTTGGGCATGTTGGGAAACTAACGCACCCTTTTGGCTGGAAGACGGCCACCCTAACCACTTTCAAAGTTTTCCTGCCCCTTTCATTAATGTAATAATGGTGGGTATAATGGTGCAAGGGAGGCTCGAAGACAGAAGTGCAGGTCAGTACTAGATTTATGTAGGCACGGTTGTGGTCAGGGTACAGGCAATGTTCGGTACATGGAGCATTAACAATGGCAGAAGTACAGAAGGCTTAGGCGGTAGGCAGATTCCAGGACAGGCAACATGGAATCAGAAACAGGAAACCAGGCAACACGCAACAATCACAGGGGGACAAGAACAACTAGCAACAAACTGACAGAAACACAGGGTTTAAATACAGGGGAGCACAGGCAAAAACAATAGCTAAATCAAGGACACAAAGTAACGGGAGAGACAGAAAACCAGGACTGGAACAGAAATATGGAACACACGGATAAACACAACTAACTGGATTGGACAAACATATGGGTTCACATGTTGATTCATTCACCAAAGAGTGGAAAAATTGTCCATGAGTGCTTCTTTTTTTGTTTTGAATCATCTGATCTGGTCAGGGGAAAGGTAATTTATTTTGTAGAATTCATAGCATAGCAAATCATTTCATGTTCAAGGTGGTGCCTGTCTGTATATGTGTGTGTCTGTCTCTTTCTGTTAGCTTTCTGTCTGTCTGCCACCTTGGGCATGCTGTAGCTACTGTTCGTGATGGCTTAACACCATTTCCATCCATTTTCTTCATTAGCATTGCTTACAGTATATGTCGGAAGAGGGCATTTGGTAACTCGATTTTGGCTCTGGCATTCATATTCTCTCTCATTCTTCTTTATTAAGAACCCCCCCCACACACACACACACACACACACAATGCATATTAATTCCTTCTCACAAACTCATTAATACCATTTTGTTATTCCCTGGCGTTACCTCCCCAACTTAATCGTATTCATCCCCACGATGCAATTTGAAAAAAAGCACAACGCACACTTACTGCCTTCCTACATTTTCTTATTATTCTCTTCTTAGCGGTCGCGGGACTGGCGCTATGGAGCGTTGCGGTTCGAGTTGCGCACCCGTTTAGAGGCGGATGGAGCAGCTCTCGGGACGAGCGGGGATAGTGCAGAAATGCTAGTCGGCCGTGTGAAGGAACTAATTAAGACACTGTTTTCTCTTCTCTCCAAACAATCAACTACGGCATTTTACTGTCCCCACTGGGCACCAACCGCATATCTAGCGCTGTGTTCATCAAGCCATTACTGGTAATAAAGGCCGAGCCAGCACGTGCTAGCATGTTTCCGTATGCGTTATGTGCACAGTTTTGAATTATAATCGTTTCCGTGACTGAGACCTCAGGAAATACTTAAAATATAATAATCCCAGAAAAACTGCCAGCAAGAAAACTAAATATGTAATTAAACTTCCATTAATCATTATGTTTTCGCCAGCAGGGGGAGTCAATTCCCCAACAGATGTGAAAACAAAGTTGCACAAGTCCCACAGTGAATTGATCTAATTTGTTTATGTTATTTGAAATAACGTCTTCAACGAGTCGTGCATTTCTTTAGCCTCTGTGTTTCGACAAAATTATTAGGGACAGGGACAACTGTGGGGATTGCTGCAATAGGACGTTCATAAAATGTTGTGCGGAATTGTAAACAACAACAGTAGAAAACTTAAAATAAAGTAAAAACAAAGCGGTGGTGAGGAGTGCTGCATTGTTGAAGTTGGACACCAGCCCTCAATGACACCTTCTGATAGCAGTTTGAAAAAAGAGGATTTGATTTGTAAAATATGGGGCTTTAAGAACTTTTTAGGCCAGCATCTTTGCCTTGTGTGTGCGTGGGTGTGCGTATATGTAATACGAGAACTACATGGGTGAAACGTCAGTTGTTCAAGCGCCAAACATTGGGGAGCCTTGTGGATTATGTGAACTGACTTATTTACTTTGACCTACTGATCAATGTGATTCTGCAAACAAATGTTCTGTTCTACTTATACAGTCATTTCTATTGATACCCCCCCCCCCCCCTCTAAATCTGTCGGGGGGGACCGCATCTCTCATTTTCCTGCACCTAGTGTTGGTGGAAGAGAAGACGAGAACCAATAAGAGAAGACGCGACCAGCAATAAGATCAGAAGTCATAATAACGGCAGGATGACATGGCTTTGTCTTAGCTACTTTTCCACAACACCATCAAATAACAATGGCAGCAAAAGCCAGTGTCTTGTTATATATGTGCCTAGGAGAGGATGGCTACTGCCACTCTTAACACTGGGCAATATTGGCTGTGGTTTAGTATTATCCCCGTGTGTATATACTGTGTGTGTGTGTGTGTGTGTGTGTCAGCACATATGAAAGGGATACTGAAAGACGTGTATAGTTATTAAATAAAAACCATAAAAATCCATAAAATATAAATTTTCTATATACTGGGCTAATATTATTCATATTGATATTCAATGCTTTCAAATATGATTTTCAGTATCAGTCTCCTTGATATCTCCCTGCTCCCTAATACTTGTAATTGTACTCACTGTAAGTCGTTTTGGATAGAAGCTTAATTGCCTAATTGTAACTCTTGCATGTAGCCTAGCATTTTGCCTCTTAAGGGGGCTTTATAAAAGAGGCTACAAGAGAAACAGTTGGTATAATTACTAGCAAGCTAGTAATTATACCAATACCATGCAATACCAAGAATACAGTATAATCAGACAGGCATGTGTTTCCAACTAAATTGTCTTTCCTCTCTCTCCTCCTTGCAGAAATCTTGAGCGGGGGGGTGTATGTGGACCAGAACAAGTTCCTCTGTCACGCAGACACCATCCACTGGCAGGACATTGTCAAAAGCCCACGATTGAACCCCGTGGTGGTACCCACCAATAGCAGCGTTTCATGTAAGTTCCAATCACAGAGGCCTGTGAGATAAACACACCCGGGGGAGCAAAGTCATGTCAAATTTAACCATAGCCATTTGAACAGTCAGTTCCCAAAAACATTTTTTTACATTTGTGCATACAAGATCACAATTGAAGTGCTTTTTCAAGTAGTAAAGTGCAGGAATTGGCAAATGCTATATATTTTTCTTCTGTTCGCTGATCTTCCATCTATTGGGAGCCAAGGGGACCCTTGAAACAAAGAGAATCCCTAGCACGATGGCCAACACCCTCATAACAGCAACATATGCCATAAACCAAATCGAGGTCATATCCCCCACTCCCAATCGCGTTGGTACATCAAGTGCGGGAGAAGGCCGCATCCCTGCCGCTAATATGCTAATGCTGAGGTCGGTGCAGCATTATCTGACAAGTGGCCGAGCGTGAGCGGCTGAAAACACAATCAACACACTATCACCCCCTTGACCCCGATCTGTCACACAGCTGCACTGAGGATGGGGCGGGGGGTGGAGGGGGGGTTAGATTAGAGCCCCGCTTCAATCAGCCGTAGAACATGTTAAAGTAATGCTCACGGTGATGAAGGGATTAATAATAATTTATTATATCATTTGGTGGGGAAAAACATACTTAACCTGTTTCACGGGGGTTCACGTCTGCCCCATTTAGCTAATTAAAAAAATATATATATATATTTTACACTTTAAAGCATTGAAGTACACTCAGTTGAAGTTATGATGTATTCATATGTTATTTCTTTTTTAGTTTCTTTATTTGTATTTTACTGAGCTCCGTTTTTCTACTAGCCAGTTGAGACAGAGGCAGAGTAGGCACACGTTTTATCTCAAGGAAGTTTAGACAAGTCTCAGACATTCAACCAAGGCTATTCCAATGCCTAAGAGGAGCTGCAGTACTGTTGTGGCACACAAGCGACAGTGGCACACAACCCTGCGTCTCTGACTAAGGTCCATATTGCCGTCCGATATATTCAGCTTCGAGTACGCGTTGTGCTCAAAGACTCTGTTTTCGAGCGGACTGGCTGGGAAACAGAGAGAAAGTAACCGCCACAGAGATGGAGAGTGGTATCAACATGGAGAGGGAAAGACAAAAGACAGAGAGGGCAACGGCGCAAAAGAGACAAACACAAAACCAGACAAGGAGGGAATCATTGAATTAGCGAAGGGATGGTTGCGGTGTAGAGAGAGATGTAGTGTTTTTGAGGGAGGCCAAGCAGAGGAGGGAGGGAGGGCAGGAGATGGAGAGGCACGTGTCAGGGAGCGCTGTCAGCTCTAACTATAATAGCTCTCATCTGGAGTGTATGATGGCCAGAGGACGACACTCGTCTGCTCGTCCAAAATCACTCCCTCGCTCAATTACCAGATAGTCAATTAAGCCCGACAAAGAACCCGCACAGAGGCTAGCCACATTAGCAGCAATGCATTGTGGGTCTGTGTCCTCCTAAATTCGACAAAAACATAGTGTACACTGCTGTAGAAGAGTATTTTTTTTTATTTTATTTATTGTAATTTATCTTCCTGAAACAAGATGCACTATGGATGTTTAATTTTTCATGACTTGAATTGCTTGCATGATCTTCCATGTCTGGAAGATGCATTTAGGTTTGAATAGGTAATAATTTATGGGGTAATACAAAGAAAGCTCTCTTCCCAAAACGTGTCTCTCACACACACACATACACACGCACACACAACTCACACTTTAGTTACCCAAGAGCAGTTGGACGTCCAAACCTGGGGCGCCTGCTAGGCTGTCCTGTATTGTTATTGTAATTGGCAATGTTCAGTGGCTACTCCAGTCATCTCCCTACTGGATTCTCACCCACAGGTCAGAGGTGTCACGGCTCATGTAATGGACTCTGCTGGGGGCCCAAGGAGGACCAGTGCCAGAGCTGTGAGTAGACCAGACTCTGCCGAGACCTCCCCTGAAGTGAAGCAAACCACTTTGAACCTGCCTTTCGCTTTAAGCTTAACTTGTTCCACACAGTCTGACGCTTGTGGGTTTACAATATGATTCTAGACTATCATCTCTGCTAGGGCTATCACGAACACTCTTTACCGTCTGAGGTTTATCTGGACCACAGTAGTGGTGTCACGGTATTAACTGAACCTATTGCTCAGTCCTGGGTTTTAGGTATTGTGTTAAAGGTCCACTAAGCAATATTTTTAACAAAGAAATACTGTATTTTGAACTGTTATATTATATATATATTATTATTATACAATACAATAATAGTACTTCTGAAGTGGCTAACAAAGTCATTAATGCTGATTGCCCAAAATGCACAGGATGATGTTGACTGTTTAGATGCTGCTTAACAACAATAAATCGAAGCTCGCCCCGTGCACGCACACGTACGTATCCAGAAACACGCGGCCCCACATTCTGCCTTTCTGTCTCCCTCTGTCCATTCCCGTCTATTTCCATGCCGGTCTCCTCTCCACTTGTGTGTCCTTTCTCCAGTTGACTGAATTCTCTCCCCTTCATCTCCTCTCCTCTCTGTCACCCCCTCCGTACACCCTGTTGCAGGCCTACAGGTCCCTGATTTATCCAACTTTTCTTCCAAACCCCTCTAGTAGACTGGTTGTGTGTGTGTGTGTGTGTGTGTGTGGGTGTGCGTGTGTTATGCTCTTTGGGTTAACACACAAACCGACAAATTGCCACGCGCAACATCCTACACGTTGCCATTTATCTTACCCCCATTGTGAGCTAACCCCCACCCTGCCCAAACTGTCCTTGAGCACAACTCAAGGACATCAACTCCCTAACCAGATGCTGTGTGGTTTTTCCATATCTGTGTTTGAATTAAGACGAAAAGAAGAGAATATATACTGTATAGTCATCAACCTTCTGCCTGTAATATGTCAACCCCCTGTCATCCATCCTCTCCCTGTCTGTCTCTCTCACTTTCTCCATCTGCAGACGGTTTCTGTCCATCTATCACGGCCCTCCTGGCTGGTGTGCAACTGTTTTAGAAAGATAATACTGTAGCATACAAGCGCGAGTTGGTATTATTATTTTTTTTGTGTGACGGTTGTTTAAATTCTATCAAGTTTTGTATCTGTTACGGGATATGGGAGTTTGCCACAAGGGAGCTTTTAAAGTGAAAACATTAATGTGTTTTTGCTCCTGAGTCCAATAATTGGATGCATACACCAGACACAGTGGTACACACATGCGTGCTAGGACCACACACACCTCCCTATAATAGGATGGTTTCTTGTGTCCTATTTTCCCTTCTTCGTTGAGTTTTATTACAGTGCATTTGCTTTGAAATGGAGAAGAATAACACCGAAATACAGAACCAGATCTTTTTTTTTCTCTCCAGATTGTTCCGGAGTGAAAAACCAAAGCTCGCTTCCTAAGTTTAATTTGCCACAGATTCAGCGTTATACTAAACATGTTTGCGCTGTGCTAAACTTCATTCTTTATTCATAAAACTCTCCCACTGATGCAAAAGAACACATTTTATTACTAGTGTAAACAGGGGCTCCGAGCCAGGCGCTCTGTGATGGATGTTCTTGTCCACAGCCTGTTCAAATGGAAGCTAGCAGGCATACTTCGCGAGATGAATTCCTTTAGGGCTTGCAGCGGCCCACCTAGTATTTGGTTCTTTTTTTTTTTTTTCTTTAAGTGGATGTTTAAAGGCAAATTGATCAACAGCATCACGCCAAGGTCATTTGTTTGACAAAGTGTCTTTCCAGCAAAAAAAATAGGCTATTTCTTTTGGGTCTGAACAACGTTAATAGAATTCCATTGATGACGTGTTAGGCGCAGTAGAAGGTGTGTCTGTGTGTGTGTGTGTGTGTGTGTGTGTGTGTGTGTGTGTGTTTACTGGAGCAGGGGTACATCCATTGCCGGGATATCTCTCCATCACTCTGCCCAGAGGGACAGGACATCACATACACCATACACTCATACAGGCTCACCAGTCTTAATCCAAACTTACGTACACATACAGGCATCATGGGAAAGCTACCGAGCAAGTTTGACTGATCTGCTCCTCCCCGAGCAGTGCAGATAAAGACCACCGACCCCCCCCCCCCCCCGACCCCCTCCTACCACTCTAAATGTGTGTCAAGTGTGTGTAGGGCTGCATGTTGCAACAGCCGAGCCGTTGGTAAGATAACCACGTGTGGTTAGGCTGACAGGGAGTGCAGGGACAGCAAAGCAACACGCAGATAGAAATCTCACTCTGTCCTGCCTCAGACACACACCTGGCAGGTGATGAAGTGATGTCTCCATGGTTGCGAGCCACACTCACACACGCGCGCGCGGACGCGCCCAAACATAGATCTACGCTGGTCGATTCAATTCCTGGTTGATGAATGTTGGTTTAGATGTTTATTTAAAGTGACGATGAAGTGATTTATGGGGGACTTCTTTGCGGCTGGCAGTTGGTGTATGCAAGAACAGATATTTGTTTGGATTGCATTCAAATTAAAAATCCATATCCTCTCCTCTCTCTCTCTCTCTCTTTGTAGTGACTAAGACGGTGTGTGCTGAACAGTGTGATGGCCGTTGCTTTGGCCCCTATGTTAGTGACTGCTGCCACCGCGAATGTGCTGGTGGCTGTTTCGGGCCCAAGGACACAGACTGTTTTGTAAGTACACACACAACTCCACAGAATACATATATAATAAATGCACACTAGTGGCCAAAAAAGTAAAAAATGTTTGTACAAAACCATGCACTAACGTTTTACATAGCAGAGACGTACGCTGTCCTCTGACTGTTTACATCCTAGATACATCCCAGAGTTCCATCTTCAAATATTTTTTATCACTGCCATATGAAAATGAATAGATTTAAATTTTTATTTTTAGATATTTGATTGTGTGGCTACACCGCTACTTAGCTATGGGCCTAATTGTTTAGCAAGGTGTTAAAATAGTGGATTGTGCTAAATACTATCTCACTTGTGACTTACTTTATGGGCACGGCCGATTGGGAGCTATTAAAGGACTGCCTGGGGCTGGCATTGAGTCTTAATAGAAGAGAGTGTCAAGATAGTCAGTTGACAGGTGAGAGTCTTCAGAGATTCATTAGCCTTACTTAGGGAGTGAGAAGAATACTTGAGTTTTCACAGTCACTGCTGAGACAATCACTATGACGCAAAAAAGTATTATGCAAACCATAGAGTTAAAAAGAGGGATGTCCACGCTTGAAGACAAAGATAGCAGAGACTAAAAATCAGCTGTCCCAGACACCGGCTGAGGAATGAGGGCTTGAAGCAGGAAGTTGCTCAGTAAAAGGAGATGCTCGTCAGCCTGGGTGGTATGGTTGCCGCTCTCCTCATTGACCATGCTAACAAAAACAAAGCATTAGAGAGCAAGGCACCCATCCTGGACCTGGGTCCAGTAACCCCTTGGGTGTAAAGCAACCCATCTACATGCTGAGAACCAGCAGTGGACGCAGAAGGATGCCCAGAAACAGGAACTGATAGAAAAAGATATGGAGAAGCTCCAGCAGCTGCTGGAGAAGAATAGAGAGGAAGAAGGAGGGGGAAGCTCTCTGCAAAGGGAGGATGACGACATGAAAGCCAGAGGACAAACTGCATGTGGAGCTCCAGCTGGCCAGCAGCTCAGAATTTGCTCCTGGAGAAAGAGGAGAAGTCTAACTGAAACATCCAGTAGATAAAAAAAGAGAGCCTCCAAGAAGAGCTAACCCCTAGAAGACCTTGTAGGAGAAGGAGCATCTTCTCTTACAACAGGAGGTGCTGCATGTCGATCAGATGGGGAAGTCAGATCTGTAGGAAAAGCTCTATTCCAACCTACTGTACATTTGTCAGCAGAAGCAGTAGGCTACATCACATCAGACTGAGAATAACCAGGCTAGGATAAAGTCATGGGCAGATCTGAAGCTCTGGTCCGTCAACCACCCGTTCTCCAAAGTGGACCCGACTCTTCAGGAGACAATGACTCCACTCCCCTTCTGTCCACCAGGTGGAGCTCTAATGACGGCTTCTGCCATCAGTCCTCATGTCGCTCCATGGCCTGCAGCCGCAGGCACATAGAGGAGGCTGTATGCTGTCGGCTGCATAGTAGTCTGGTACTATTTCATGCCAGACTCTAGTCTGCCTGTCATTCTTTAGCCTCATGTAGTGTTTCCCATGTTAAAGGTTACACTCCTTTGTTTCTGGAATTCCCCTTATGGTTGAAACCAGTCACAGAAATGTGGTTTGAGAGTTCAAACCCCGCCCACACCTGACTGCTTAGCGGTACTTTTGTGAAAAGTCATTTCAAAACATAAAGAGTGAGGCGGGAGGTCATTTGGAGTTGGGGCACGACAAAACAATAGAGAAGTGCACTTTTAACTGGCACACGTGCTGTGATGAAAGCATCCCTAGGATTGGCTGCAGACCTGCTTGCCTTGAAGTTCTGGCTGATGTTACGAGCCCCAGAATTATTATAATAAGAGGATTTACTGTGGCATCACTTATTCAGCATAATGAAATTTCTCCAAAATAAAATACTTATTGTAACTTGCTTGTACACAAGAAGCAGGCAAGTTATAAATGGTATAATGGTACAGTGGAATGAAATTATTTTTGCAAACAATAATTATTGCGTACCTAAATAGACCTGATCAATAAATCTATGTTTGCTTCATATGGTTGAAACCCTTTCGTAAAGTCGGAAAATAGATCAGTCATTCCCTGTGGTTGTGTTGTAGTTCAGCCACTCAGAGTCCATTTTTAATTAGTGGAGAGTGTAAATATCTCTCTTTTTGTACACATTTCAGTGACTTATATTGGGTAAGCACATAGTAGCATGCCACTTGTCTACATTATCTAGTGGCTAATCCAGAAGGGATGCTTAGTGACATTCTGTATGAACTTTAAATCTGTGTGTGAGCCTGTGGAGCTTGGCTCCACTCCCTGGCAACCCGTGTCAGCCTGCTACCTGTGCTGGAGTAGGCCTAGGCAGCTTGTCGGTTCATCTCCGTTCAAACCAGTCCCACAGTAACCCGTGGTCTAAGCGTTCTCAGCAGCTACTACCCACACAATCCACAGCCGGCATGGGATCGCACACACCCCTTCCTCGCACTGGAGCAGCCTCTACCCGCCTCTACCCGCAACTCTGGACAGGGAACGCAGCAGGTTACAGACTTAATGTGTGGTTCTATCTATTAAACTTTACTGCACATTGGTCAAACTGGATTGTGTGCTGTCTACTTACCTTTAGTGGCAAGCGGAGCTGGGTGAGTTAATCCACAGACTCGTACGCTCAACGCTGACATACTCCGGAATCACCGGTAACAGATATATTTCATCTTGATAACCGAGTCCATTTGGCCCTGTGTACTGTTTCTCCTGCCCAGTGTCAACTATACAGTTTGGTGCTACTAAATGGCTATTTTGTTGTATCTGAGGGGTGCGTTACAGAGATTTTTCAACAGCCTAAATGCAAAGATGAAGAGAGTGTATCTCTAAAGTGTTGTTTTACTGTCGTTCATTTCGGGAAACATAAAACCAAATTTCAGTTTGCAATGTCGGCAAACTCCAAAACGGGTCTGAGGATAGTCCATTTTTATGTGCAAAGCCTGCTGATGACCTGATTACGATCTAGGTCGAAACGTCCGATGCAGACAGTTGTAGTGCTGTATCAGAAACCTGGTTGGGTGAGTTGCTTGCTTCTGAAGTAGGTTTATGGATGAACTGCCACCTGTGATTAGGTGCAACAGACCGCTGTTGGACTCAGGTGATTTGCTAGGATCTCTCACAGACTGCTTTCTGCATCAGACAATTAAAGCTTATTGTAATACTATGAACTAAACCCAGCTAATAAATGCACCAACATGCCCCAACCTGAAGTGCCCATAGAAATCCACCCTTGTTGATATTTTTTAATGAATGCCCTGCACAAATATACTGCCACTGGTGTATCTTCTAATGATATGAGTGACTATGATGCAATGGTTAGAAAGAAAAAGGCTCTTAGGAGAAGGTCCCGTTGTATCAAACAAAGGGGTTTGAAGCAATTTTCCTAATGATTTATACCTATGTGATTGGAACATGATCACCTTTATTCATGATGTTAACCTTGGAAGCTTGGAATTTCTTTCCCAACAACGTTCTGGTTGTAACCCCTTTAAGGAGTTACAGAGTTAATGGGACAAACAACCCTTGGTTTACTGAGGGGAGCTTTCTAATCAAATTAACAAGAAGAGCCAAGCCTGGTCATGTTATTGATGTTATTTAGCTCCTTAAGGAATAAATTTACAGCTCTTATCAATAAGTCAGAATCTAACTATAATTTATCTTCTTTGACTGAAAATCTAAATGACCCTTTTAAATTTAGCATTAGCATTCACTAAATGCTAACTGTAGCTAAGATTTGCCACCTTCTCTAATCGCCTCTAATTAATAGGTTCACTGTTGTTCACAATATACAGTGTATGTATTTATATATATATATATATAACCCATGTTATTGATATTGATCAATCTTGGTGAGACTTACCTGGTAAAATAAATGTGGAATGTGTGTGTGTGTGTGTGTACAGGCCTGTACCAACTTTAATGACAGCGGGGCGTGTGTGACCCAGTGCCCCCAGCCATTTGTCTACAACCCCACCACATTCCAGCTGGAGCACAACCCTCAAGCCAAGTACACCTACGGAGCCTTCTGCGTCAAGAAGTGTCCACGTAAGACAAAAATGCTAGGAAATGCACTATAACTCGTGTTGATGCATAGCGCATCTACACAGGGGCCATGTGTACTTGGCCTCAGTGGGGTAGTGGGTGCCTGGAGACGTGGGGATACTCATTTCATGTATGCCCACAAAAGGATAAACACCCTGTGTTCTAAACAGTGACATGTAGGCCTAAGACTACTCTTGCATATTTAGTTCACCCAAAAATAGTATTTGCACCTAACTTCTGCTGCTTGACTTCAGGGAGTAAGAATCATTATGAAATTAGCATTAGCCATAGAAGAGGTTTTGCAGATTATAGAAGAGGTTTTGCAGATTTTGCAATCAATACTGGCCCACTGACTATAGGGTGAGACAACTACTTATGCATTTTGAGTGGACTATTCCTTATTCCATCTATTCCTTAGTCCATCCACACATGAAAATTGGACTTAACTATTCTCCCTCCTTGCAAACTGTCTAAAGGGTCAGTAGTTTCTTTTGTAAAAGTAGGAAATTATAGTTCTGATGACAAAACCAATCGGAGACATTTTAGCAGTGATGTGCGTTCCTGGGGCATTGAACGATATTGAAATGTATGATATTGTCTTCCAAAAATATTTTTTTTTCTTACATTTTGTTGATTTAATTAGAAGAAATATGTTTGCATAATCTGCAAAGGCTGTATATTGGCTCAACCGCTCACGACCACTCTCACTCTCTCTCTAAAGTTTGCAGGCACAGGGGGGGGGCAAAAGCATTGCTATTCCCCCTGGTTACCACTTGGCGTATCTGTAGCCCGTTTACATAAAAAATGGGTATGGAAAAGCACTACGTCTCTATGGTTTTGGGGGTCGTTATGCCGCTCTGAGGACGACAAGGTGACTGCCAGCATGGTGAAGGGAGGGCTGAGTGGGTGTAAAAAGACCCTGATTTCTCTGCCTGCTCACTATTAATTTGAATATGGTACTTTTACTGGTCCCAGGAGATGTCAGTTGACATGTTCTTGTAAATATTCAAGTAGGGTTCAACCAAGTAGCGAAAACTGAAGGGGGGGGGGGGGGGGGATAAGCTACTTATACATTAGAAGTGGGTATACACAATGCTGACTGAAAATAGTAGGTATACCTGTAGTAAGTAGGTATACCTGCGTATACCCTGCACTAAATCACTGCTTAGCCTTCACACCGAAACACGTTTCTTCTTACCTGCAAATCAAATCAATCCTTTATCTTCTTTAACATCTTAAGTGGGGTCCAGTTTAGCGGGGTAGTGAGGAGACCCTGCAGACATATCTTCCTTTTTTATTCTTGTATTCTCTCTGATCTATTTTTCTTGGGGGAACCCGGTGGACTTCCTTGACTAGAGACGGTCTCCTCACATCATCGCCTCTTCATCTGCGCCTCCTTTAAAGACACCGTTTCCTCCAAAGATTTCACATCACTGCGCGCTCTCTCTCTCTTTCTCCTTTTGCAGTCAAGGCAAATGTAGGCATTTCATTTACACTACAATAAAGAGTGCAACAGGGATTCATTAGGCCCAGACAGAGCGCAGAGCAGGAGATAACAGAAGATGGAAGGACAGCAGAGGGAAGAACCTGTGCTTACATTTGTAGATTCATTCATTTCCCGTAAGCATGTTCAACAGCAGCCCCCGCTGAATGACGGTGGGTTCAGCTGAACACGAGATGATCTGGGGGAAAAAATGTGGCAGTTGGTTTAATTTCCAATAAATAGGCTAGACATGAGCAATGGACTTGCAGAATCTTATTTAATATTTGATATATAAAGGCTAGTTCAAATGTTTGTGTTTGTTGTTTGTGTTTTTTAGAGTGTTTGGTATGATGTCTGTCAGCCATAATTCATTATGGACCATTAAGGCTATTGTCACAGAGAAAAACTGAGGGTCTGCTAAATAAATTGTGGAGCTTCCCTTTCTGGATCAATATGTGCAGTTACAAAATGGATAATTTACTGTGAGAAAGAAGCTTTTAGTCTTCGATTCCAAGAGGGTTTTTCTAGAAGATTTATGTTCCTACTTACATGTTAAAATCCCTATGCCAAGCACAGTAGGTTTTGCAAGGACATTAGCATGAGTTTCAATAGCTGCCCACTACTAAGGTGCAAATACAAGAAAAAAATACAATTTGAACCTGATTTTGGTCCCTACAGTATATCTCTACTTTGTGTTTTAAGGGGGAATTCCCTTTTAAGAGATACATTTTGGCAACTTTGTTAGAAAAGGGGGATAAATAATGCGAGAGTAGGGAAGGTTATTTAATAAATAATAATATGGTCGTTTTTTTTAATAACAAGAGGGGACAACCTTGCTTCCTCCAGTTGCTTGACAGGAAGAGGTATGTTTGACCTTTTCCTGTCAATTTGACATGAGTCACCGGGCTCGTTGGAAATGAATTTGGCCTTTAGCTTCAAAAAGTGGAGTTGCAGAGAAAAAAGGGGGTCAGAAATGTGCTGTCAAGTTGAAGAACTCCCAAACTAAACGGGAAAGGTTCTGATTAAAATGGTAGACATCAGAGTTCTTGAACTGGATGAAATTGCAATCCTCCTGCTGTTATACTAAATTAAATATAATCTTGGACACTTCGGGCAGGCCAGAACTTTGCAATAATAGCCAAATGTGAAATAACAGATGCCTTATTGCTTGCTAAACTTATTTCCATTTAAACACTGTAAACATGGCATTTTGTCCCAATTACCATGTGTAACTGTAAATGTCAACACTTTACATCAAAAAAGATGGACATTTTGTAGTATTCAACTCCTTGCTGTGTGTTTTTACATTTACATTTACAGCAGACGCTTTTATCCAAAGTGACTTACAATTAGTACATTTGTCAACAATTGAACTGGTTAACCACCAGTTTTTCCAAGCAGATAACATTCTCCTAGAATAAGGACAGCATCATGTAACAAGGTTAGTTTATCTATTTTAGGTTTTTCATTCGTTCCTCAAAACAGTCAATAATTACAATAATCGAAAGTTATAATTCGAAGGTTTATCATTCTCTCTTAAAACTGTCAATAATTGCTAAACTGCAAAGTGCTTAAAATTCGTAGAGCTGATCTAACAGAGTAGAAGGGAGTTTATTTTTTTTATTTTTATTTTTAAAGGGAGGATAGAATAAGGATAGTTAGTAGGATTAGTGCTATGAGGTAGAAAGCTCGGTGGCCGAGGTACCGAGATGGATCTTGAAGAGGTGGGTCTTAAGTCTCTTGCGGAAGATTGGTAGTGATTCTGCTGTTCTGACCGCTGTAGGAAAGTCATTCCACCTTTGCGGTGCCAGGACAAAGAAGAGTCTGGAATGGGCTGCACAACTCTTATGCGCAGCTTGTAGCATGTAATAGTAGGCCACATCTATATTTAAGCCTCATTGTGGCCTGTTCTCCAGACAACTTTGTGGTAGACCAGAGCTCCTGCGTGCGAGCCTGCCCCAGCAACAAGATGGAGGTGGAGGACAACCACATCAAGACGTGCATCCCATGCACAGACATCTGTCCTAAAGGTAAAACACAGCCAGCAAAATAGGAGGGGTAGAGAGGTGCGCGATAAACTCTCACCTGTTTCAAACCAAAACAACAATGTTTTCTTTTGGGTTACGCTGGGTTCAACCACAAGCACAGTTCCAGACATAAATGGAGGTTTGTTGATTTAATCTAGCCAGCCATGTGCTTGTTGATACAAAGATGTTAGTGTAATTCTAGATAACCACGCATCCTTAACTATGGATACCAGAATGTTTTAAATTGGCCATGCTTCATATTGTTTGAGTTTGCTATGTGTGTGTGTGTGTGTGTGTGCCAGCCTGTGATGGGATTGGTACAGCAAGCCTGCAGACAGCTCAGACTGTGGACTCCAGCAACATCGACAAGTTTGTCAACTGCACCAAGATCAACGGAAACCTGGTCTTTCTCATCACTGGAATCAAGGGGTAAAGAGGACATGGGAGTGGGTGGAGCAGAAAGTAGGGGAATGGTATAAAAAGGTGCTATAACTGGAATCACAATGTAAGCTTTGCATGCCACAAACAGTGACATCAATGAGCAGTACTGTAGATGGCTAGGGACTGCTTTTAGGCATAATTATTAATAATGTAACAATGCTTTTTGGGGAAATTGTCTTAAGCCCGGCACAAAACTAAGCGAGCACATTGTTTTTTGTAGTCATTAGCAATCATGTCCTTGTGAGTTTATGGCCAGGAGCTAGCTTGAATTGCTACTGTCAACTGCCCCTTATTTATTCAGCTGTTAATGCATGCTGCTCAGGATAAAAGCCTCCACTAATGTCTGAATTTAAACTATAACTATAGCGATACTATTTAGGCAGTTATTAGGCCTAGCCTAGGGATAGCTGAATGGTTTATGTCTGGGTGGGGGCAGGATAGTCTAGTGGTCAGGGTGTTCGACTCAAGGTCATGGGTTTGAGCCCCGGTGTTGGCCTACCTACAGTAAATACCTATCCTCAAGCAGGATGCCTAACCCTATAAGCTCTAATTGTGCTCATTGTAAATTGCTTTGGATAAAAGACACTAATAAATGACCTAATTTTTTGTAATTGTAATTATGTTTTCTGGCTTTAGAGCGACACACAGGCCTATACGTGGCAAATCATGGTCCTGCCTCTGACTTCACTATCCATAATGGAATTTCAATGCCTTTTCCTAGTTAGTGGGTGAGGATAGCAGCCACAGTATGCACAGCCCATATAAATCTATCAAACCCATGGGTTATTTAACACCAGCCAAGGCAAACCACAGCTCATTGTTCAGTGCTTTTGTTTAAAAAACCCATTGCCCACTCTCTTATTATTCTATATGAAATGCTTATTCCTATTTTTATTTGTTTTCCACTGACCGATTCATCTCTCTCTCTCTCTCTCTCTCTCTGTCTCTCTCTCTCTCTCTCTCTCTCTCTTTCTCTCTCGTTGTTGCCCACAGGGACGTCTATCACAATATCGAAGCCTTGGACCCAGAAAAGCTCAATGTTTTCCGCACGGTACGGGAGATCACCGGTGAGTGTTGAGCGCTTAAAGGGAGAAAATTCCAAGAATCAAATACATTGATTGAGTGTAAATTAACATTGCAGCATGTTTGTGCAAAATGCCTGAGAAACAAAAAAAGACGTTACTCAAGTAGGTGGTTTGTCCTCTCACAATGAATTATTCATTCAAATGTTTTTTTTTCCCCCTAATCAAATTTGCATTAACCCATTATCACTGCACTTGCACTTATAAAGATAGTGCATATGTGTGCTTCTTCTCTCACTTAATTTCAAATCCTACAACGTGCACCTGTACACAGCAGTGTGTGTGTGTACAGGTGCATGTTGCGTGTGTGTTTGTTCAAGCCCCCCGGAGACCACGCACAAGAAGGACAGCCGTGCGGCAGAAGATGAATATAAGATTAAGCTCTCCTTTCCCCCTGGGAACCCCCAACCTCACCCCCACCCCCCCACCCCACCACCAAGCCGTGCGTCCCAAAGCCCCTGTTCTCTCTTCACGCATCGTGAAGAAAAGATCCAAAACATGCGGGGGTGCAGCTGGCTCTGCTTCCCCCAGCCCCAACTCTGTATTCCACCCAGCCTAGTCACGCAACACCATAGGGAAACCTTGCATCTCCATAAAGACTTTGGCTGTGTATGAATTCTCTGTACTGTTATACTGATAGAAATAGCAATTAAAATTGAGTGTGCGACATTGTAGCGTTGAAGTTTAGGACGCAAATGATGTCAGAATCCATAATACTATTGTATAATATAAATTTTTTTTCGATGTTTGATAAAAACCTTTTGTTGTTGTCCCAGAGGATGAGAAGGAGAAGCTTCTTCTACTGGGAGCTACCAACACTCACTTCTGTTTAGACAGTCCGCAATCAGTTCTACGCGCTAGTTCTACTAATAGTGCACACTAAGGAATGTGGATACAGACAGGTTCTTTGAGGCTGTGTTTTGGCGTGATATATCACATTAGGGTTGTAGAGCAGGTTTGTAGTCATGAAACATAACTGTGGAACATAAACTGTTCAATTAGTGTACACCAGGCGTGGTTTGTGAGAAAAGATGCAATGTTATTGTTTCACAGAAGCGGTGGCAGGGATACGGACCTGCCAAGCCCCCACCCCCAGCCCCCAGCCCCCAACCCCGTCTCCCCCTTGTCAGAAAAGCGTATTACCCCCCCGCATCCCCTCACAGAGCTGTCAGAGAACGGCGGCACCACCGTGCCGTCAAACTGCCTTGGTGACCCAGAGGTTACGACTGGCAGCGCTGCAGCTTTCCAATGAGCTGTGTAGGAGGGAAGCCTTCATCTCAGATAGCACAACTCCTTCCGGGGGGGGGCGGCGGCGGGGGGGGGGGGGGGGGGGGGGGGGGGGGGGGGGGGGTGGTGGGGGGGGGGGGGGGGGGGGGGGGGGTGGG
>JAOEHI010022293.1:7710-25081 GCA_025447815.1 Percopsis transmontana | reverse complement strand
ATAAATATACATATTTAGAATGATAAATAGAAATATATTTAGTAAGTCCAATTTAGCTGACGTTTATCAACTGTGCTGTATCCTTTTACCTTAGGCAGGACGTCGGGTGGATTGTGGGATTCCTCTCCTAACTCATCTGTCTCCTGCTCTGTTGAGGGGTCCAGGTCCTGCTCCTCCTCTCCCTCCTGGCTGGCCTCCTCTGTGTGGAGGGGTGGCTTGTTTGAGGAGCGGAAGGAGGCGACGCGCGGGGCAGGGACTGGAGGGAGCTTCGCCTCCTGCAGCGGCGGCTCGACTACATTCTCTTTGGCAGAACACTGCGGGGGGGCGCTCGCTGCGGCATCAGGGCAACTGGGGTCGGCTTCTGGACCCGTCCCAACCTCCGAACACGGACCTTCCTCGCCCGTGCCCTCCGAATTGCTCGTGCCCATCTCCGGCTCTGCCTCTTCCAGGGTCTGAGCCTCCGCGCTCCTGTCGCTGGTCTCACTGTCGCACAGCGACTGGCGATTGGGCGTGTCCGCGCCAGTGGAGCCGGCGGAGCTGAGCTCGGCGGAGCTGAGCTCGTCAGAGTCCGACACGGTGGTGTTTTTGGAAGGGACGCCGCTGTCACTGCTGATGCTCTCCTCGGCCACATCGGGCCCCTCGGAGACGCTCCGAGTGTGCAAAGCAGGGGCCGAGGGATTCACATCGTTCCCGTTCTGGATGTCGGAGCGCCTAGAGATGTGATCGTCTGGAAACGCTGTGTTGCAGGGGATTGGATTTGAGATTACCAGGGACTTCCTCTTCTTAGACTTGGTGCTAAAGGGAGCAAGAGTTGAACATCATGCCTTATACCGCTGGATACAAAATAGCATTTTGAAAATGTCTTTCAATAGACTCAAATATAATGATTTGCAGTTCTAGCTGTAAATTGAGAACTCGTGAGACCATCTGAAACATTCAAGCTACATATTTACATTCACAGCATTTAGCAGATGCTTTTATCCAAAGGGACTTACAATAAGTACATTTGTCAACAGTTGAACTGGTTCACCACCAGTTGAAAAACTGCAAACAACATTCTGTTTCGCTCTTAAAAAAAAATAAAAAAATAAAAAAAAAAAAACTGCTGGAAAGCAGTTGTAATAAAAATTGGGCAATAACTGGGCAAACCAGCGTTCTGCCGAGTGGATGAGAAGTTGAAGACGGCATTAAGAAGTGCCTGTGTTTGAAAATCATAACGATGTCTGATTGGTTGAACGTGGTCCAAACTTAGATTTCTACCTATTGTCACCACCTTTACCATTACCAGTTCTGAAGGGGATCCAGACTAATGGTACAGATTGCGAGATCAGGATAGTGTCACAAGGATAAGAAACTGACAAGTTCATATATATTCATTACAAATCAGGCATAAGATAAACATACCAAAATTAATAAGGGCAAGATGACAGTTGGCAGTACTGATTACTCCATACAATCCTTGCATAGCCACCAGGTAATATGTGCAGTGCGCTCACCTATTCAGACCCTTGATGATGAAGGTTTTCGCAGAGTGCTGAGTCTCTAGTTTCTTCATCACATTGTACAGCTCATGGTTCAGCTGGGATACACAGAGCTAAGACTGTAACTTCACAATCGTACTTCTTTCTTAAAACTGGATTATTAGTTTTAAGAGTAAATCAAGTGGATTATCAACATTGCTCACCACACTCATTTCCTTGTAGAAGACATCCCTCAGGTTTGATATGTTCTGGAACACTGTCACATAGCAGCCTATTCGACTAAAAAAAAGAAAATACAGCTTGCTTTTAGTTCATTTATGCACAAAGCTACTTCCTTTACAAAACTGTCTTTAGTATTTCTGCATATGGATTGACTGCTCTGGGTTGAAATTTCCATGTTTTGCTTTCGCTGTACTATGAACCACAATCTATGTACGAGAGCTAGATTGCACTGAAAAAAATCTGGTGAAAACGAATTTCCAGGAAATGCTTGGACTAGCATCATACACACATAAATACTATATTTTTGAGAAACCCCAACAACAACAATAAATGAAACATTTAGTTTAATAAATCCAGCAACAACACAGAATATGTCAATCTGAATGTCAGCATCTGGACTTATTTTGAGGTAAGGAAGGTATACAGTCATGGGTTTGAATAAAATAAACTTTAATATTGACTTACCTAATGTAACTATATAATCCGGTCAATCAAGCCTACCTCTGATAGAGCACTGGTAGCTCCTCTCTCAGTTCTTTGTTGATTTCCTCAAAGACATTCTGAGCTTTGTTAAACTCTTCCTCTGCCTGTTAAGAGACACAACCATCTTAAGTAGATTCCCCAAGAGAGAGACCGTTTGAAATAACGCAAGTTAGTCTCATTTAGAAATCCTGTTGCCCAACAGACTCAGGACCTTCACTATTTTGCCGTCATCCTTTTTCTTGGCACTCTGTAGCGCCTCCAAGTGGTGGCGGGCTGAATCGTAGTCCACTAGTTTGCGACCTCGTTTGGCCACTCGTTCCTGAAGGACAGGGAGTGATGAATGAAAACAAAGTACCATTTTGGAATTTGCCCCCCCATTGGAACAGAGCGTGTGTGCATAAGTATCAGCCACCTTGACTTCTGGGAACTGGCTTGTATAATTTTCCATTGTGCGGACAATCTGGTCTGTCATTTTCTCTTCATAGTCATTCCACAGCAAGTCCTCACTCTAGGAAGTACCATTCAAAATTAGGACCACTTAATTATTAATAAAAATTAGGATAATATTGACAGTTAATCTAATATTAACATTAAAAAGAACAATGAATGAACACAAAAACATGGTTTCATGTGCACAAAGGTAAAATACTAATTGCACTATGTTGAAACCATTACATTCATGGTGAAAATATACATTAAAGAAATTGCTTTACATGTGCTTAGTGTTAACTATTTTTGCACACACACACACACACACACACACACACACGCACACGCAATAGTCACCTCTCTAATGACAGATAAATCCTCTCCTCCGTCCCAATCTGACTCGTACATGTCTTTGAGTGTCTGGGAAAGCCGTTTGGAGGACTCATGCATTACTGTAAATAAAACCAGGACATTTTTAAAAAGGCCCTGTATATAAAATGCAGTAATGTGGTCATCGTCGTGTTAAAACTTCATAATCCAAATGACCAGGTGTTGGGCTTTGTATAAGGTATAAAATATCCAGGCTCTGAAATTGGATAATTTCACATTGTGGTGTAAAAGAACACTATAAAACTGTCTGCCCAGGTATGAAAGTGACAGCTCAGCCCCATCACAAAGCTGGTTTGAGATTAAATTCACCTCATTGGTGTCCCAAGTTTAAATCAAATAAAGCTACAGGGGATTTCTACACCACCAAAAAGCACCAAAACATGTGGAATATAATAATAATATATTAGAACACACAGCAGTTTTGGTTAGGGTCAGTTATGTGTGCAGTGTTAGCCTGGCATCAGCACAAATGTGACCCTTGTACTGGCATTGTTTTATAATTTGTAAGACTAAAGCTTTGGCAACATTTAGAAAGGTCATAACAACACTAGCTTCCTGCCCGCATCTCAGAATGTGGTAGTAATGGGCTGACATAAGTAGAAACACAATAGGTATCTTTTTATACTACACCCATTCTTGGTCAAATTAATTATACCATGAATGATGGTGGCTACTTTTTTTATTGATTGTCAGCTTTTATTTGTTTTCTTACATGGTAACCCAGACAGAGTGGCAAAAGGCAGAGAATTGAACTTTGTTTAAAAATAGATATTTCACTTCCTGCTTACTGTGAAGTGGAAAAAAAGCTAAACGAAAAAGTTACTTTGTCAGCACACACTTGGGTAATAGAGCTTTCACAACTCTTCCCAAACTACATTTACAGTATAATAGTGAAGGGTTAACCTTCTGTAATGTGTAATGTATGTTGTGTTAAATGCAGAGGAAAAGGTTGTCAAAACCTACCTTTAACCGCTGTGTGATAAGCTTTAACATCTTTGAACAGCCTGCTTCCATCGGCCTGTGTGCGGAGAGAGGAAAAGACACAGTCAACCATATAACGGTACCTGCATCAGTCAAACCTCATAAGGGGTTTGGTTCGTCAAAACATGGCTACTTCACATGAGATCAGTATGTTCCTGCTAGAATGTAAACTGCTTATGTTTGTGGTGCATTGTGATAAGTAGCGAACAGAATTGTACACAAAAAAGTTAAGATATCTCCTTACGCAAGATAATGAGAAACATTACAATGTTTAAATAAGCAGGACAAAGAGTAGAACATTTGGTGTGGTGGCCATAATGGTGTCTACAAGTGAAAGCAGTGTCTATTGCTACTGTGCGGAGTGACTTTCTTGCTAAATAGTTGTCGATGTAGCAAATACTGAAAAAAAGTGAACAAGTTGCAACTTGACATATCACACAGAAGCAACTGTCAGTTCACAACTATGTGAAATACTTAACATTTAAATTGTAATACCGCATTTGACATTTATCTACCGTGAGTTTTACCCGAGTCAAGGGTAAAGCTAAATTAAAAATGTCTAGATCAGATGACACTGGCAGTGTTCATGCACAAGATAGTGAGATGTGAAAGTGAAGCATCTTGCATCTAGCGCGTTTCCTGTTCTGTGTAGCCAGTTGGCAACACACAACAGATATCTAACCTATCTGTGTAGCCAGTTGGCTACACAGATAGGTTAACTAAACAACGTATGGCAGTGGATGCAACGCAGTGATGTAGTAACCATCTGCTGGGGTACCTGCTGTTTGTTCAGGCTCTGGGAACATTGTTCAAACTGTTCATCCTTCGTTTCCATGGCCTTTCCCAGTTTCTGAAGCACCTAAGTAAAATAGAAGACTTTAAATTTAGGTCATGCTAATACTCTCCTCCTTCAGCAAGGACTTATGAAATAATAGTTTATTGCTGAGCTAGACACATGATTTCCCAATACTATTTTGACAACTGGATAAAAGACAGATTGTCATTTAACGCTAATCTTCAACAGAGTCTGTTGTCTATGACAAAAATCTGTGTGGCCCTACATTTACAAACAGACTACAACCCGCATGATATCAGCCGTGTCTGCAAACCTACACACACACACACACATCAACCACACTCTGTTTTTCTGAATTTGAGCACAGAAGTGAAACAAGGCCATCAAAATACCACTGTGTGGTTATAGCATAGTGGGAGGAAGTTTACAGACTCAGGAAGTGTCAGGAGACAGCTATACTGTTACAAGCAGCATAACATCTAGACTGTGTGGCTTAATGTAGGACTTTTAAGCGATATAGATAATTGTTGTAGCATAGTGTTTGAGCTGTCTAATCTGTTCTTTACTTATAAATATCTGTCACACGATGCTCCTCGGAATAGCTTGGGATGTTCCTAGGCATTAAACAATCCTCTTTCCAAACGTGATGACAAGGACTTACTAGTGAGATATAGCCTGGTTTACAATCGCAACTCACCTTCTCTTGAGCTCTGTTCAGTGACTTTTGGACCCGTTTGGCAAGGAACCCAGCTCCAGCCTGAATATTTGGCCCCATCTTGTTATCTGCCATCGTGCCTTTTTCGTTCCCTCTCTCCACGTTGAATCACCGTTTCCCTGCTTGTCAAACTGATCAGTAGTTGTAACTGGGCGAGTTGAAACAAGGCAAGAGAGGTGGAGCCAAAGAGGGCAGTCCGAAATTCCAAATCTTTTTGATGATTCGTTCAATTCTAATCAGTACCATGTGTACCTCTAAATTAATCGAGTATAATCTTCTAGAGTAGACAAAGTACTGTAGGCTATTTACTTTGAACTGATGGTAGAGCTGTCTGATCGTCATAACTTCCGGGAACCGTCCTTACTTTGTGCCTGCATTCGCTGTAATTAGCTCTAATAGTACCGTATTAACTGACCAGTAGGGGTAAATAGGCAAATAATTGTTGCCCAATAAGCTACTGCACTCTACAATGGGCATGACTGAAATAGTAGGCTAGCCTACTTTCACTGGCCATTAGGCATTGTACTGTATGTCCACTTGACACCTAAAAGTGTGACAAAATGTACACATTAATGGGAATGAAACACAGAAGAACTCATCTCTTAAAGATATATTTTTATTGTCTCTTGCAATGGGGCCAGAAACAGCATGGGTATTAAGATGTATGGGGTGATACATAGGCTCGTTTAAATAGCCTACGTTACAGCCAGCATGTTTCTTGTTCTCTGTATGGGCTCACGTCCCTAAAAACGTGAAGTGACTTTATTATTCTTTTATATAGGTATAAACCAGAGCAAATGTTTGCTTTCATCAATCAATCAGAAAATCACTTGGCATTTAGTTGTGTTTTTCTAACTAGTTTCAACAAAATATGTCACTGTGTATCACTATATGTCAGGTACTGACAGCTGAAGGCATAGAGCCACAGGGCGAAGTGAAAAGCGGAACGGCGGAACCACGTAACCTAGCCTACTAGCCTACACTTTCATTCACACTACAGCTTTTAGTGCGGACCCGGGTCCACTTGAGCCATTATTAGTTCAGTTCGTTTAATGTGAACGCTGCTTTACTGTTAATTCAGAACAGTATGATTAAATAGCGACCGACATCTAAAAACTGAGCTGAAGCAACCATCTCTGAATGGTTTGAAGGTGGATCAAGAGTTTTCCCCGTTAGATACATTTGCCCGTCAAATTCGCTTTTCCACTGCGTCACTATAGACAGTTGAATGTTGCTTTGAAGTTTCTAACAATGAAATGGCTTCATGGCAGCTGTAATTAGGCTACTTGATAAATAAATATAATGGCACTTGTTGTTGTCTTTCAGTCACTATAGGCTACCTCAGTAGGCCTACCTCTACACAAATGTCACTCCAAGCTAAAAATGTCAAGTCAAAATGTTTTCCCATGATGCTGCTTGAGATTGGATTCAAATAATTTGTTCTTCCTCAGCACGTCCTCAGTTCTTGTTAGAGAGAAGATTATTGTAACAGGTGAGCATATATTACAACACGTACAAATAGACACTGTGTCAGTAGGGCTTGGAATGTGGGAGACCGGGAGTCATAACTGAAGAGGGTGTCATAATCCCAAGCACTGTTGTAATACATCAACATGATTATATTTCTTCTCAGATGATGAGTCAACACTGATTCATAGACTACCTAACTAACCTGAGACAGGCAACACATTAAAAAAAATGTGGTCAAACTGAAAAAGTGCCTATAATTGAGATTATATTTAGCTGGACATTACGTTGTTTTGTGTGTGGCTAAGCATGTAAGGAAAATGTCCAAGACTCCCAGCAAGAAGTAGGCCTAAAGGTTAGATTCAGTAGGAAAGGAAATAACGTCATGGTAAAGACAGGATGTTGTCCTCTTAGTAGGTAAGTAGCCTATTATAGGCTTATGAAGTGTTCACATTAATTGTCTCTTTGTTCCAGAGGCAATTTGGAAGCATGCTGAAAGAATGGCTAAGATAATAAATGTATGGCAGGTAGCCATAAGAGGAAACTTCTTTGTACTGGCTCTGTTTCTAGTAAAAGGTGGCCAGTAATAAAATGTCACAGATTATCTGGCCAAATAAAAGCATTAGCTACTCTTGGTTGAAGAGATACAGAATGTTGGATACGGTCATTAGCGCCACTGAATGTAGGCTAGTCAGTGAGTGTAAATGTGTAGGCTACTGCGTACAATCTGAATATTAATGAATACATTAGATGCTGTTATATATGTCAGAACGCACTGTAGGCTTACTGTAGAGAGAGTAGACCTATGTCATTTTTGACTGTTGAGTTTTTCCATGTTGCATGAATCATAGCAAATATCTTTGAGGTAGATGTCTGCCACCTTGTGGCGAACAGTTAACGCTGCACATATACACCGATCAGCCATAACATCATGACCATTGACAGGTGAAGTAACTAACACTGAAAATCTCATTATCATGGCACCTGTCAGTGGGTGTGATTTATTAGGAAGCAAGTGAACATTTTGTCCTCAAAAATGATGCAAGTGTACTGATTTGAGTGAACTTCACAAGGGCCAAATTGTGATGGCTAGACGACCGGGTCAGAGCTTCTCTAAAACTACAGGTTTTGTGGGTTGTTCCCGGTCAACAGTGGTCAGTACCTATCAAAAGTGGTCCAAGGAAGGAAAAACAGTGAACCGGTGACAGGGTCATGGACGGCCAAGGCTCTTTGATGCACGTGGGGAGAGAAGGCTGGCCCGTGTGGTCCGATCCAACAGACGAGCTACTGTGGCTCAGACTGCTGAAAAAGTTCATGCTGGTTCTGATAGCAAGGTGTCAGAACACACAGTGCATCACAGTTTTTTCCGTATGAGGCTGTGTTGCCGCAGACCAGTCAGGGTGCCCATGCTGACTCCTGTCCACTGCCTAAAGCGCCTACAATGGGCACATGAGCATCAGAACTGGACCACACTGATAAATTACATTTTCTTTTCCATCACGTGGATGGCCGGGTGCGTGTGCATCGCTTACCTGGGGAACTCATGGCACCAGGATGCACTATGGGAACAAGCCAAGTTGGCAGTGGCAGTGTGATGCTTTGGGCAATGTTCTGCTAGGAAACCTGGGATCCTGCCATTCATTTGGTTACTTTGACATGTACCGCCTACCTAAGCATTAGTGCAGACAATGTACACCCTTTCATGCAAACGGTATTCCCTGATGACATTGGCCTCTTTCAGCAGGATAATGCACCCTGCCACAAAGCAAAAACGGTTCAGGACTGGTTTGAGGAACACAACATCGAGTTCAAGGTGTTGTCACAGCCTCCAAATTCCCCAGATCTCAATACAATCTGTGTGATGTGCTGGACAAACAAGTCCAATCCAAGGAGCTCCACCTCGCAACTTACAGGATCTGCTGCTAACGACTTGGTGCCAGATACCACAACACACCTTCAGCGGTCTAGGTTCCCTGTGTGTGCGACATTTGTATATTCTGCCCCTGTGTGCCTTGGAGTGCACAATGTATTTTAACAGCCCTGATTATAGGATTGTCAAACATCGAATGATCACTGGCAAAATGTTGCAAAAAAAGAAAAGAAAAGAAAACCACTCCAAATAGTAGCAACTCCCTGAGAATTGCTACTTTCTTAACAGGCCTATTGGAAGTATTTGAAGGGTGCCTTTCCCCCTCGTTTATTGTCTAAAATTTTAGTTGTGTACTGATTTAAACAGGATAAACATAATTCATTTAAAGTTTTCCCACAGAGTTTTGGTACACAAGCTCTCAAGAAGAGCTCTCAAACAGAGAAAGCCACACTAACTTTTAACTAACTAACTTACTAACTAACTAACTAACTAACTTCACTTTAGTTAGTTAGAGAGGGAGCAGGCTAGTTCAATGGTATAAGTTACCTTGGTTACAGAGCAGGAAATAACCACAGTAATGGAAAGCAACTTTCTTTAAATTAGCAAAACGTAACAAAATAAGCCTTTTCCTTTATCTGCCTTGATAGAATACTCCCGTTTTATGTCATAAAACCACAAGGCAGGCCCTGGTCAAAAGCTGTGAATAAATAAAGTGCAATAAGTCCTTTATTTGTTTTCATATTAAGTCATTTTAACCTGAACCTAATTTTATTAAGCTTTGCTGTGATTTAAAAATAAACCAGCGTTAATTATTACAATCCTAGTGTCACTAATAAAAGCATTGTCATCAAATGTGTGCAATAATACAGTAAGATTGTTTAAGGGAAAATCATAACACAATATGTAAACATGTTTTTAAAATGACAAAATAATTAGAATAAATTTTTCAAAACAAAAAAGTACAACAATGCGCAGCACATGTAACACTTTGTGTTTCGGGTGCAAAACCTCTGTAAAATACACAATAATGGCATTTTCTGATGAAACAATACCAATCAGTGTATGCTGTTTTTTTTGAATGAATGTTACTTGAGGGGATTCGATTTTTACATGAAAAAGGTGTAGGCACTCATAGCTCTTATAGGGCACCATGATCAGTGATTAGTATTCAGTCATCATCTTCTAGCTTCTAAGACATGATCTTACATGAATTTGTTGATGTTTTCTATTTGTATCAGAATAATGATTAGCTGCCACAGTGTCTCTCGTACCTCATATTATATCAGCAACTGAAAAGATAGGTAGAATGAAATGCAATTAGCACAGTTGTACTAAACATTTTAGTCCTACAGCTTGCTCCTGATTCACACAGAACACACCCCATCCTCTTAGCATAACGATCAAGGCGATTTGTCTCTTGGCCTGTCGGCGCGGGCAGGGCAGAACATGCTTCCTGTCCATGCCGTCATCTCAAGCTGTGCATTTCAACAGGACGGCAGCCTTGTCTTTGACATGTGTCCCCTCATCTCCACATGCTTGCAACCTCCAGAAATGTCCAAGCTTCCTTTAGTGAGGGGGCTTTACACTTCTTTTTCTCCTTTTCCATGAAAAGACGTCTGCCTTAGTTTCTCTTTAACTTTGACGAACTCAGGAGCTTTCATAGTTTCTTCTTGTTCTTGCTCATGTTGCTTCTCCATCTGGGAGAAAGAAAAACAATGAAGGAGTAACTAGGGAAGATGTATTAAATTTAAATGTAAATGGGGGTAGCCTTGTGAGACCTTCCTAATGTTTGAGCTTCAACCAATCAGATATTGTTATGACTTATAAGCACAGACTTGCTGTTATTAACTAAAATATTTAACTGGACAAAACAAAACCATTTGGTAATACTATTCTTTTTTTGTTGCTACCCATGAACTCATAATATTTTATTATTATGTCTTTAGCAGTGAGTGTTAATTTAAATTATGTTAGATCTACAAAGACGGCAGAGCAACTAGCTGGAAAGTGTATTGTTACTTTACCTCACCATACAGATGGATAACATTTATTAATGTTAAAAACATAACAAATGAACATAAATCATGGCTAGAAATGTTAATCTGGCTATATCATCTTTAATCAAATGTTCAGTCAAGGTGTTATGGTTGGTTTGTCCCAAGACGTCGGGGTCCTGAGTTAGAACGTTTGAAAACTGCAAATACCGTACATTAATGTGAAAGAGTAAAGATTTCACCCATACATCTTCCAGTTTTTTGTGTCTCTTGAGGAGTTCTTGCTCCAAAGGGGAGATCTTCTTCCTGGCTTCCTCCTCCTGTTTCTTCTGCTTAATCATCTGTTCTCTCTTCCTGGCCTCTAGAACCCGCTGCAACTCCGGCTTGGTCTCAACACCAGCGCTGCCCCTGGGCCAGAACACATCACACACGCTACATAAGACCATGAAAAACACAAAGGGATACAAACACAGAAAACAGCCTCCCGTTGCTAATGACACATTCAAGACACAGACACAATGTATACTAAGACCAATTAGCTTTAGTGACATGCGGGGATGACAACACTGAAGTGGTTTCACTTCTCCAGAAGAGGGCGCTAATATCATAATTCTTACTGAAAAAGTGTGTATGTTGGTGTGGGGGATGCTTCATCATCCACTAAACTAACTGGTTGCAATTACCATAACCAAATATGATTTTGCTTTACAATTTCTATTAAGACCAGTATTTCCCACTGCTGCTTTTAACTTTGCTAATAGATAAAATGAAGAATCTCACAAGGAACATGGGGAAAACACGATTTAGCCTGTATATCAAAGGGCTCTTTAGTAATATTGACAAATATAAAGTTGGGCTTCTCGGTGTGACAGAGGTTTCTTCTGGCTCTAAAATATCTCAATTTCCCTTTTTGCATTTTCTTAATTAAAATGACTCCAAAATCACCCCAAATCACAGTTTGTAACATTCACGCCAGTTTCAGTCACCAACACACCTTCAGCTCCACCCCCTAGATCACCATCCCCTGTTTAAGTTTACTTCTTTATTCATCTCTCTCTCTCACTCACACATACCTGCACCTTAGTTTGCTCACTCCTAGTCACTGTATTTATACTCACTTCCCTTTGCTCCCAGTAACGTCTTGTTTGTTTTACACAGTTTGTGCATTACGCTTCCTGTTGAGCGTGGCTATATTCTCCTGTGTTGTAGTTCATTTGTTATTACCTCCATCCCGTGTTTTTCTCTCCTTCTGACGTCCTACCTGGTATCGACCCTTGCCTGCTTACCGGTTTTCTGAGTACGGACTATCCCTGATAGCCCTGGCGCCCATCGCCCGATCATTGCCACCGTTGCCTGTCTGCCTTTTGAATAAACACCCCGCAATAGGGTTTATTATACTTTGAGTCATCTGGTTCATTACACCGTTAGTCTCAGAAAACCAATGACACCTCAAACATGTAAGCAGAGTTCTGCTTACATGCTAGCGTTTGAAGAAAATGTTTGTTTTTTTTATTATGGATTTGTTACGTTGTCTGAGGAGGCGCAGGGATGTGTGGTCTGAGGAGGCTTAGGAGCAGCGTTTAATGTGTTACAGTGGGAGGATTGAGGGAGTTTTAGGTCAATTTAGGTCGTTTGTTACATAAGTCTATAGTGGGAGGGTTAACACATCACAACTGCACACACACTGTACACACACACAATAGCCTACCGTGAAAAAAGATCACACAATTAACCAGCATGAACATCCTAATATCTAAAAATTGAAAACAACCAAATTGACGTGTTACGTGAGCACCACTTGTGTTGCTTGCCAGCTTTTATTTGCTTCATACCACTGATGACGCGTTGACCTCTTGTTTCATCCTTATCTCATACTGAAAAACTGTAATGTGAACACGACACGAAAAGGCTGCTGTAATGAAAAGTGTTCAGCTGTTGAGTACCAACCTCCCACATTACTGATACATGTGTATATCTCTACAGTAGTTCTAGCTTCTCTGTCATACACCATACCACAATAATACAAGTGCTACCACAGATGAGTCAACTATGGTCCATTGAATTCATAATGTACTGAATCATTTCAAGTGCAATTCCGGACACAAATGTGTCCTTGAATGTCTCAAGCAAGTGTTTCTGTGGAACTGTGGCTCTTGCGACGCAAAACTAATTCCTGGGCAGGACCATGAAATATTATATTATTTAGCAACATTGCTAAAACTGTTCACAGCTCAGAACCCTTTACGAATGCACAAATCTCGCCACACACATGCACTGCCCAATATAATAAAATATATTATATTATATATAACAAATAGAAAACAGCCATTAAAAGAAATGTGTTCACGTTATAATAAACTAAATTTAAATGATCTAGCAACTCCCCAAAGAAAATCTTCTCAGGGAGTTGCGACTCCCCACTTGTGCATAACATGCATCAACATGTACCTGAAATAACATGAATCAACATGCATCACAGCCACTGGTTTAGCACTATACCTTCAGGTAACAAACCTGACCCCAGCATCTTTAACCACGCCCCTTTCCATGATAACAATGTTCATCTGCTTTATATGGCCTGCTGACATTATGCTCTTTAGAAGGGATAAAGTTACACTGCCGTCACAGTGACTTAAGAACAGGGACAATGACCTCAGTATTAATGAAGACCTTTGAATGTCTGGCATGCTGAATTTTGTGATATCTTAAAACATTAGCTACTTTACCGCCTTGCTGTTTGCCAGTAGTGTCGCTTGCAATGCTCTCGTCCACTGATGTGCAAAAATAACGGCGAACATGGCAATTATACATTAGCCAGTGTGAATACTGAAATGATTCACAGTATTAAGATGTTTACCTCTGGCAGTGTAGCATATTTCTACAAATATCTGTTGACAGCAGAGGAATATATGTATATAGTATGTACAGTAAATGCCCATACATTCCGACATACTGTGTGTGCAAAAACACAAACACAACAAACAAAACGTACAGTCCACACACTAACACGTGGCTCGGTACCGTTTGCAGTTCATTAGCAGCTCTCGGTGAAGGTCCTGGTGGCTTTTGGAGGATTTGACCGGATTAACCAGTTTTTTGGGTTTGATCAGATCCTCCTCGTCATCAGGGTTCATGTAATCCGGCGCCGGGACGTAGCAGGATGCAGGAGGTGGGTTCTGGCCGCCCTCTGGTCTGTGCTGGAGGTCGGCATAGGCTGATGCTGTTGGTGCGGAGAGGGGAGATCATTTCATTCAGTCATCTCATTTTGTCATATTGTCGGGCATTCAGATCAGTCTCATTTAATGCATATTAAAGTTTTTTGGATCATCTTTAGCATACATTGACATCATACTGTACACTGCGTTTATTGTAGGCTATACAGTAAGTAATTGGATAGAAACCTTTGAAGATTAAATGTGAAATGCTCAGAATGTAAAAAAAAATTCTAATCAATGCTAAGGTGCCAAACTTTGCCCCAGAATTATCTTAACAGGTTGAAATATTCAAAGTCAAACCATTGTTTAATTGGTGGTTTTAGTATCCTATGAAACAAATATGAAATAAACTAACCCATGTGTTTTTAAGATAACAAGACAAGTCATTTGTTATGGATTATTAATTTTACTACAGTACTCTGTCTAAATGCGCCAAGGGACTTACACAATATGGTACTGTGACTTGTTTACATTTATTAGGTGTATATGAGATCCCCTAATCCCTGCCCTTCCTGCCCCTACTTGAGGATTTTGGCATATAACGTTACAAACCAAAGCCTAGTCACTGATTGTTTAGCGGTTACTAATTAGCTATTCTGCAAAACTTTGGTAAATGTAACCGTGACCGACGAGTATCAGCAATAAAAAGCATTGGAGAGAGTCCCAGAGATTCAACCTTGTCTGTAGACGTACAGAGTCAATGTTCTACATAGAAATGTATTCTTATTATGTTAAATGATTATATTTGTCTAATTTTAAAGATACAACGTCAATGTATGATGCCTTAAACAGGCTATCCTCTCTCTCCTTCAGTATAGTCTTTGCTGTATCCAAATTGAAAGGTCAGATTAAGAGGTATTTGATACAAGCTCTGGGTTATTCTGAAGAGAAAGAGATCCGGTGTCATACGCAAGCAGGCCCTTTCAGACACAATGACCCCTTTCTCAAGTGCAACCAGAGCCCATATCCTCTGCTCCTTAATATTTCAGAAAAATTAACGAATGGAGGCTCTGCCTGTTGTGTTGTCCGCAGCCCTCCACTAGTCAGGGAGAGTTGATTTCACTTTGGATGACCCTAAAGGTGAATGTATTTATTTATTTATTTATGCACAGGTGCATGTTGCTAATTATAGTGATAATATGCAAAAGACAGCAAAATTCACAGTCTTGACATTTTGTTAGGGAAATGTTTTCAAACTCAATCTAAATATAAAATAATTGATTTGAATGAAATATATATTAAAACAAAAGGATGAAATGGTCACAGAAATCAGTTCTGACACATTTCTTCACAAAGGCATACAGTGATTTTCAATATAGTGACATAAATGATTAAGAATGATTGGGAACAGTAGAATGCATGTGAGTCTAATAAAATGACTCTCATGCATTCTACTTTTCCAAATCAAGTCATTTTTATAAAATATACCAAGAGGCCATTAAAATAGTATTTAGGGAATCAAGCATATGCTTTGTTATGATCTATTGAATGGAACAACAAAAGAGATAACCAGATGCACCATTTGTAACACAAAAACACATCCAATCATCTTCTTAGAATGTTAAATGTTATATAACACGTAGCTACAAGTACATGGCATGGGTGTGTTTATGCTTTGTCCAATCGTGTGCAGTTTACACACCCACAGTGCCATTCAGAACTCTCCAACAAGGCTTTTGTTTTGAAGACATCCTGTGATATTGATTTTTTTTAGACAAGAGATGCAGGCTAATAGATCAGCGCAACCGCTACTGTTCATAGGATATCTTGAGTAGTGTATATCATTAAATTACATGCAGCCACTGCATTTCATAGTGGTCTCGGAGAAGTCGAACACCGTAATCGCGTTTAGGCTGCTGCAGTACATTTAGCCAAAGGAAGACTGACTCATTATGGTACAGTAGAGAAAGAAAGATGGATCTTGTTACAAAGTAAAGTTGAAAGGATATCTTCCACTTGGGACAGGACTTGGAGTTGAATTCAGGACGATGTGTCTGCCTGCCTGTCTGTTATATTGCAGCTCTACATGAGCTGGGGTGTCCCAGTTAAGCATGCGACCAGAGAGCTACCCATCCTCGCGGCCTCCCAAAGGGTAGGGTGGGGTCATGTTGGAGTTAGGATAGGTGGGGTGCACAGACAACTCACATGTACAGTAAACCCTCACTACTGTATGTAAATGCAGTTAAACGACTGCTGTGTGTTTTATACATGTGCAGGTACATTGAGCACATAGACATGTACACACATACACACCCTGTGATAAGTGTTCAAACAGAGCCGACTGACATAGATTTCAGAGAATCACCACCATGTTGCGGGTGTGAGGAGGTTGAAGTCTAGTGGTCTTTTCATTTGCTTAAACAAACACTGTATTGAGTGACTTTTCCTCAAAAAAATTGTATGATTGCACAAGGTAGACTGGATCAAGTCAATTTGAGGGACTTATGACACCAGAGCATGTATTGATGATAAGGTTCATAAAGGTTTTAGAACTACGTAGAAATAAGACTTCTATTTTGCCATCAGTGTTATTTGTTCAGTGCAACAAATAACAGGAGTATGCTCAAAAAGCACAAAATGAGGCAACGTGGGACAGAAAAAATACACTATTAACATATTCCCTTGGTACACTAGATTTACTAGTTCGCTGTTTGGACAGATATTTACATTTAGTCAACTTCACAACTAATAGAACTGATTAATTTAGAGAATCACTGATACTCCACTGAATGAATATATCTCTTCCCTGTTGCAGCTCAGTGGGATAAAAGTCTTACCTGACTTAACTATACCCTCCCTGGGTCTGGCAGACTGCTCAGGGCAGTAGAGGCTGCTGGTCATTCTCTGAGCCATCTCCGCTTCATAAATCCCCTGTTTGTATCCTAGGTTGAGTGCAGTCGCGCTCTCTCTCTCTCTGTGTGGCAAGCCTACATGCTTCTGTGTAGAGGCCGGTCAACAGGAGCTCTTCTCTGGGCATGCCTTCCCAGCACAGTTGAGTGTAAACAGTCACATGACCATGGTGCATTCCACTGGCACCCTCCCTACTGACTCTCCTATTCCTCCTGCCCCCGTCTTGAATGTTGTGCTGCTGAGCTCTGTTTAACCTGTGCGCTCTAATTGACTCATTCACCTTCCACCCTGGCTTTCCAGCCCCTTTCAACCTTTGACCTTTTATCCAGACAGCATGATTTCTAGGGGTTAAAAACTCCCAGGTAAAAAGCTTGAGAAAACCCTAAGTTATTGGCACAATAAATTATAATACACTTTTAGCAAGGAATGATATAGCCTATTTGTTTTCATTTAAATGCCTGATATAAATGTCTGTTGT
>JAOEHI010022264.1:0-60326 GCA_025447815.1 Percopsis transmontana | reverse complement strand
TATATATATATGTGGGTGCACTTGCTTGCGTGTGTGAGTGGGTGATATTATGTGTGTGTGTGAGTGTGTTTAGTGGCTGTGAGCCACTTTAAGTCTGTACCACATGCATTACACAATTTCAGCAAAAATCCAGCCTCCGCAGTCACAGAGATAAGTAGCAACCAGAACCAGCCAAAGAAAACACTAGCAAAGAGCAAAATTAGACCCAAAAAAAAGAGGAGAGAAGGATTGAGATAGATCATTCATTATCAATTTCATCAAAATCATTACATACCGGCAAATGTTAAAATGTTTTTGAAGGTACTAACAAATTATACAAAACAGGGAAGTGTTTTTAAGACTAGTGCAAAAGTCTTGGAACAACAGAGAGCTATTCGTCTTTAAAATGGTAATGTCCAATTACAAAACACTGCAGATGCCGTCCGCATTGGGACTGCCCCTCGTCTCTCTCTCTCTCTCTCTCTCTCTCTCTCTCTCTCTCTCTCTCACCAGTACTGTCATTCACTTTCTCTCATATTCTCAAACTTCTCTTACTGTTGCCCTCCTAACTCGCACTGCCCTTTGTTTCTCTCCAGCCTGCTGTAAATCCCCAAGGCTCTCCACCTCACGGCTGTCTGAAGCTTCTCTCACAGACATGGATGAGGCTGCTGCCCCCACCTGCCAAGCAGACTTTGGGTCCATCTCCACTGAGGCCTGACAATGAAAGGCTGAGCCGAATAACACGTATAACACGTATATAATAACTGGTATAGCGCACAGTAAGGATTAAGCAGCAATATCATTCTGCTGCCGTTTCCCTACATTTAAAACTGCAATCTGTAATCAAGTCATGATTTTATTGTTTAAAAATTCACGCCTCTGAGGAGCTCATTCAGTTGATATGAGACTTATGGTCCATTATTGTCCCTGTAAGCTTTTAATGCAAGGATGGTCGATCCCAAAACGCTTGCAGAGGGACTAAGCTCTCATGATGAGATTCACTCTCTCCATGCAACGCTCTTGCTTCCTTAGGCCAGTACTGGGAATAGAGAACTTTCCACTCCTTAAACCTCATGCTGTATCCCATTCTGTTTGATGCTCATCCACCTTCACATAATAAACAAAAAATGTAATGATAAAATACTAAATAATGTATACATTATTTTTACGCTATGCTACTTTTGTTCCAGTTTTCCAATTTTGCTAAGTAGCCTAGGTGTTACGGTGGTCACTGAGCACGATGTTTTACACCACAACAAATGAAACGTCACCAATCAATGAGTGAGAGATTTGGCATAAATTTAAGAGAGCTGGTTGGAAAATAATAGATGTGTTAAGGGCCACATACTAAAAACAGATTGTTAAATCACTATCTAATAGCTAATGGTAACAGACAGACAAGATTGGCTGCTGCCTCGAAGCATGCACGCAAAGGCACACACACAATGTCACCGTTTTACAGTGCACCTGTAATACCGGAACGCAAATACCCCAAATCTGGCATTTTCCGGAATAGGATCAGACAGGATCCGGCTCAAATTAAGCACTGCACTGTCTCATATTTATGTACTGTAAAATAAAATGGATGTTCTGTGTGCTGACTGTTCCCTCTGACAGGACTGACACACCTGTCCAAAAGGTGAAAAAGGTCATCACTGTCACTTCAGTAAGATGTTTTTATCTTTTTTTAGGTGTACTAACCACCTGCCAGCAGTCGTCCAAACCCCGTTGGCCGTAAGACAACAATGTCTTTGCCCTCTATGAATCATTTATGGCTTCAATTTCTTGATATTTGCTAGCGTGGATACAATTGTTCATATCCCTTTATCTAGCTCTACCAATGCCGCCATTGTTGGAACTACAGTAGCTACATTTAGAAAACAAACGCTTGACTTCAACGACATCGCACTTAGACACCCCCACTGGTTGCTGATTGGTCTGCCCTTCAGAGTGGCTGAGCAAACCTTCATGTGAACAGGGTTTCCAGACTGTAATCTCAGCAAAAACTGATCTGAGCACAATAGTCGGCAGAGCCAGGCTACATATCGACTTCATGAAATGTAAACGTTAACGTTAATGTTAATGTTGACCCCCCTCGGCTTCTTGCCGACTATTTAGCATTTTTCAAAATTGTGCAGGGGGTGGAGTCAGGCTCAGAGCTGGGGGGGAAGTTTCCAACGTATCTTGAATGCAACATTAGAGCGCAAGCAACTAGCCTTGAAGCCTTACAGTAAAATGCATTCAAGATTGTTTTCATATGTAATATGCAAATCTTATGAGTTCCTAATTAGAATATTCACTTTGTTGCTTGCACTGCTACAACAAACAGCTTCACTGATGCTGATTAAAATGTTACTTGAAACAAGAAGAGAAAATTTAGCGTTGCCTTTTCCCAATCGATTTAACTGATGTGCTGTACTAAAAAGATAAAAGATACAAGATAGATATGTTTATTAATAGATAAAAATAACTGAAAACAGTCACACAAACACTACATGGTCATATTTAGACCATAAACAATTTGGCATAATTAACAGTTACTTTTGATGTGTCAATAGGTACTATTTTGGGACCACAGTTTACACAATGTAGCCACTACAGGTAAGCCGGCACCCAAACTCTGTATGACAACGTGTCAGTATTGCTGTAATGGAAAACAGCAGTTTCACACACAACAGTTCCATGCCACTATCAAGAGTTTATCAGCGGTGGCAGTAGATTGGCTAGCTACCTTATTGGCATGGCAGTGTGCTAAGCAAATGTGCTCATTCTAATGTGCTAATTGGTCCTCCTGTTGGCTCTGTGCGAGCAGTCACAACTGGCTACAGCTGATCCCAGGTGTGTCTGTAATGCAGTAATGTAATGCATTATTATTCCTAAATTCAGTACTCACATTACAGTTACTAATCAAACAATTATGTCGTTTTTTGGGCTGGTTTTTACCGACTTTTCTGTCGGCCGTGGTATTATTTTATAAAAGAGCATGAAAGAAAGATCTTGTGTATGTACTCCTTATTAGGATAGGGATTTGTGCTGATATGTGGATATATGCAAGGTTTAACATTATATTGTTAACTGGCAATTACATGACAATGCATGTCAGGCGATGTTGTGGACCTTTTAAAAAAAAAAGTAACACGTAATGTGTAATACATTACTTTTTTCAAGTAGCGACCCCAACTCTGACAGCAGAAGTAATACAGTGTGACACGGCAGCATTGTACAGTACAAATCTGTGCTTTGCAATTCACATCCTGTTTCATTACATAACCAGTACCCTGCCTATGCCTCAAACTCCCTCATCCAAATACCCCCCCAACTTCTCCTGGCCCCTCGACCGCCCCCCTCGCCCCACACATGACGCATGCAACACATTGCTTGTTTCACAAGAGAATAATTCATTCCAACATAGCCCTGCAGAAAGATGGCCATTTCTCTTCGTGGACCACCCACCCTCCCTTTTTCCCTGCCTTGTTCTGCCTTCTTCTTCAGCACATGTCTCGACACTGAAGGCAGTTTTTCACACCTCTACCTCCATTGATTCATGTTGTTCCTTATTTCCTCAACTCCCTCTGCATCTTTTCTCTCTGCTGGAGAAATCCCTGTAGCCACCAGGATGCCGTGAGCTTGTAGCTGCGCAACCGGACGAATGAAACCTGTGCGTTTCCTATACACACAGTGAACCGTGTAATGGAAAGCCTGGTCCCACATTCCAGAGCATGCTCAAAGGTGAGCCGATTGGATTAGGATTTGATGAGACTGTGTTTCATCACAGAGATCGTGGTTTTTTCTTGTACCACAGACCCACAGGCCCAAAGACCCAGAACCCTCCCAGACCCCCAACACTGTTGTAAAGAATGGGGGCTCTAGTGTGAGGGCTCATAGACATGGTTTCATTTTGAATGTGCCACCCTCCTTCTATATCCTATACAGTAAATTAATGGAAATGAAAAATAATTTTTCAGTAGCTATATCATTTTTTGTGTGTATTAATTAAGTGAAATTAGGTGATGGATAAATGCATATATACATTCAAAACCTCTATTTGAATAAGTATGTTCTCAAATGCTGTACAAGGTCAATTACATTAATATGGGAGCTAATAACCTTTTCATCATTCCGAGTACTAAAAGGTGAATTCTCTCTCCATGTGAGTCTGGAATGGGATTAACTGTTTGACTGCACATAGGCCTTCTGCCAAGCTGGGCTGGCCTGGGGCTCAGTCAGATCATTGTCTTGGTAGCGAGGATGTGCAGGTGAAACAGATGGCATTAGTTCCGTCCTCAAGGTGCGCAGGAAATGTCTCCCTCACACTTGATGCTTGGCCTGTCAAGTTTCATTAAGTGTTCTCTCCTTTCTTCTTTTGCTGTGAATATTAATTTTGCCACTGTGAAATGGGATTGTAAGGAGAGGCAGTGCTGCTCTTATGCACAGAGATTATTCCTCTGCTCATCTGGGACTTTTCAAGGCCTCCTCAGACCCTCAGCCACTCAGAACTGCCAGATGCGAAGGCAGAACCAAGCACCGCAAGAAAAAGTGCTCTTGAGTTTGTGTCTGACGCTCTGTGGATAAAAGCAGCTGTTTTCTCCTTTCATGTTATGCCACACAGTTCCCTAAGCCCCTACACATATGAGAAGGACTCCCATCTGCCAAATACACATTCACTGTTTTATTGAGCTACAGACTTCTGAATCGGACACCCTTGTGCACCGTTCCAGAATTCCAGTAGCTCTAAATTATTCTCAGTGGACACATTCATCCATTTCTAGGGAGTTCGGGTGGTTACCGAGCTTCACATTCAGACAATTATAACCTTCTAGAAGAATGTGGACAATTTGACAATTGTATCTTCTAAAGGAGTTACCCCAAGAGGGTTTTAACTCGCAGAGTAAGTAAGTAAGCAGAGCATTTTCCACGGGTCACCAGGCACACTGAAATGTATACCCTTAAGAATCCTGAATTCTTTTTTTCATGTAAATATAATGTATTGCACAATATCCATAGGGATACGGTGACCTCCTTTTCTGTAGAAAGATACAACCTGTCGGCTGGGGCTATTGATTGGTGAGTAGAGAGCTTTGTGAGTGGAACGTTTCACTCGATTACCCTAATTAAACTGAAGCATAGCAGCAATGCTCTACACAGATACACAGTGTTTAGTTGAAGGCTTACACTATTCACATTTTAAGGAGTATCCCGAATGATTAACTGTCTTAGGTCATTAATTCCAGTTCCCGATCATCACTTTTGTGAAGCATGTGTGACTTGTGTACAGCTGCTGCTTCTAGGGAAGCTTATGAGAAGGCATTTGTCACCATTGAATGTGCTTATGACATGTTGACAGAACCCATTTACAGGTACTTTATTTGCTATTACAGCAAAGCTGGGAATACCTCAAAAGTCAATATGCTGCAATGGGTAATGATTCCAATAATTGCTATTTGATGGACGCATTCTTTGTGTGCTTTGCAATTGAACTCATTCTGCTAGAGCCATGTGTCTTAACAAATGGGAAGGATATGTGTGTTCAACTAATCAATAACTTATATAATATTCTAAAAATATTCTTATTTTTAAAAAGCATTACAGTGCTATTCTATGAATGTTAAGGTATTTAACCAACTTGTTTGTGTTCCTCGACTCAGAAATCTCACCTACCTTCAGCCTGACAGGTACAGATGCAGTACTTGCTCGAGAAAGGTACTGGGATGAGGAGGAGCAATCAATTGGAAATCCATTTCCCATATTGGGCTTAGTCAAGTCAGATATCTAGGCCAGATATCAGACGTAGTCACCTGCTATATTCTCTGACAAACACGATGTCTAAGGTTGCAAGATAAATTCCATAGGAGACTCTGACCAAGGCAAAATATACAGTACATCAGCTGTTTGTCTATGTACTTTTTGGTGTATAGAAATAATGACAAAACAGGGTTTGTTACTGTTTGGTACAATCCCAGTCATTATTCAGAATCCTATTGGGAAATAGACAGGCACTTTATAACTTCCCCAATTTCCATGTCTAGTTTTATCAAACGGCACACCATGCAAACATTTAAAACAAGGCAACCTTAGTTTTTTTGTGCAATAGGTGAAATACAACAGGGACATTACAATGACAACCACAATACCATCACAGAAAACAAAATATCCACCCCCCACAAACCAGTGTTACAGGCTCCTGACAATGATACACATAGTAGGCTGGACTGAATGATTAAGCTCATTTAATCAAACACCTGGGGAACTCTTAAGTCACACTCGTTAGTCTTGCACAGTTATGCAACATTGGAAGGTGAAACATGCAGGAAATTGGAATATGTTCATGGGAAGTATAATAAAAGTAAATATAAAAAGGATAGATATTAACAATAAGGGAACACAATAGTGCAGATACACAACACATTTACATCACTCATGGAGGATTCACTCTTATTACTCTTATTGGCCTCTCGCCCTCAAGGTATTGGTAAGAATGCAGAGTGGAGTCGTGGAGTAGAATCAACTCTATTTAATAAAACCAAAGTGGTGGAATACAGGTAACCGAGTTCTGTATCCAACTTGTATGCATGCATGAGCATGTGTGGATGAATAAGTGGCTGGGTGGATAAAGTGTAAAGTGTATAAGTGGTCTGAAAGTAAAACAGAGAATAAACCAGTAACCAGGTAACAATAATACTATTGTTAATAATACCATTACAATGATAAACAGTATTAATAATAAAGTATGTAAAGGAGCCTATCGGAAAAGTCCTTTGGCGGGATTCGATGGCGTAGCAGCTTTGAAATAGCAGCCGTTAAGGAGAAACACCCCGAGACACACCTCCAAACGTCCCCTGTAAGACACCCCCCCTCTTGGCTAGAGTGATAACAGTAAATAGAAGTCACACCTAAACCTCAAAAAAAGCATTATAAATATTAATAATAATAGTATATTATATGATAACAATGATCCAAGAGTGTAATCCAACTAAACCAAGTGAACCTTTCTAACAGTCTGGACAGGTTTGTATCCCTCTAGAAAGACTTCAAAGAAAGACTTCAAAGGCGCAGTTTGATACAGATTTTGAATGATGTGCACAGTGACAATAAACCAAAAAAGTGATTCTTCACTGAACTAATTAATGTCTGTCGGACTACATTTGTCATCTAAACCATACGAGGGTTGGGCGATATGGCGAATTGGGAATTGACGATGGGCTACTGTACAGTACGTTTAAGATTTCGGTCAGATTCAGTGAACTGATGACATTCCTAACCCAGGGTGGATACGCAAACGCTATAGGCTTGAGTGACAAGGAAATTTAACAAGGTAATACGGTGTGGCTGAGTTGTAGAATTTTGAGGTCTTTCTCCATGCTTCAAGTAATTCTCGTTCAACCTAGGTAGATTGAGTCGTTCAGGGTCCCTCTCTCAATTCGCAACGAATAGGCCTGAAACGACTGGTCCAGGTTAGGACCATGTCCAGGTTAGGACTCTCTGACTCAAGACGAGACAGACTTCAGCACAACCACAGGTAACATCAGAACCAATCGATTCTACTGCAGAACTAAGGCCGGCTTCAGCCATAATGAAGTGAATAAAGTATTTTCATTGAGAAACTCCTGCGCAATGAGTAAGCGATCTTGGTCTCCCAGGCAACAGACTCCCAGCGCCGCCATAGCGATGGGCACGGCTGCAACAGAGGGCCGCGTAAAGAAAGCAGCTGTAAAGTCCTCCAAGCTGTCGCAACAACAAGCTGATGAACCTTCGCTGGAGCAGCTGCTGACGTTATTCTCTAGGATTTCCCAAGGGAAAAGTTCTCAGCACCAGAACATGTCCCAAACGAAAGCACAGATTCACAGAACCAGAACCATGTTCTCTCGCAGTTACAACAGGTGTAGTCAGTAAAATAGGTTAGATATCACTATGGCTAAAAGCAAACCAAAGGATGTGTCGATTAACGTATTCCCCGTTGCGATGATTATTGAAATCTGGTGATAGGTTGTTACGTGTTGACGTATTACTGTATGTTCTTCATGCCTATATTCAATGTAGATTTTAGTGTGTTTAATAAACTTGTTATTGTTTAAAGCAGTATTTCTCTGTTGTTTATTTCTCATGACAAATTCAGATGTATTGACTTGATTACTAATTAATTATTTAATTGGTCAAATTCTACTTTATCAAGTATGCTTATATTACAGTTACAGTAGTTAATTTATTCCAAATTGTCAACGTTTAGACATATTCACACATAGGGATCAACACCTCCGCTACATAGGACATATGCGTGTGGTCTGTGTGTGGTCGAGTGAAGGCGAGGAAGCAGACGGTGACGTAGGCCTATAGCGCGGATTCAAAAGCGAGCGTAGATCGCTCGCACACTTTAATAGTAAACAACTTGAGTCAACAGGCGTTCAGAATTACGAAAATCGGCTTTAGCAAAGCGACGAGACAAGACAATAACCGGCAACGCCTCATCCCCACCCTCCCACTTATAAGCGCCGGGAAGGTGGTGATGAGGCGAAGCGAAACAGGTGCGTCACTGGGGAGCATAGCTGGGTGTGTAGACGGCCGCCGGCCGGTGGTTAGTACACTCGTACAATCGCTGCCGAGAGGGGGTAGCGTCTCCCGTTGTTATAGCAGTGCAATAAGTAGCCTATATGAAATTGACATAATATCGCAATACCACAGATCATGTGTGCGTATTGAACCGCGGGGAGTGAACCCTTCGATAATAGCCTATACAGTGTACCATTGCATCTCTAGTAGGCTACATACAGTATCTCTAAAAAAATATTGAATAAAATGCTTTTGATTTAGGCTTAAATTAACTTTATATCAAGTAAAATATTCCAGTTTTACCACTTCTGCCAAAATTACTTCTGACTTTAAAATGCTACAGGGTTTACTGTCATATTAATTTTCTCCAGTTCTGTGTCGCACAATGTATTTGAAGCAGTAGTGGATAAAAGCACCAATTATTAAGCAAACTAGGTTCGCATCCAATGTTTTAATATGTTAAAGGACACATAACCAAATAATGTGCACAAAAATGTTTAATTTCTAACGGGGAACATTGATTACATACTAACTGATCTCAGAATATCAATGAAGTCAATAATAGATATTCCATTAGTTTTCAATGTGACACAGTTAAAGACTGAATGGTGAAAGAGATGGCCACTGTACTACTGTAGAAATTAATCTTTCAGAGCCCAATAGGAGATTACTTTTTGACAAAAAAGACCTAATAAAACCTACCAAAAGTGTCTTTGTATTTCACAATACAGTTAGTGTCTCTAAATTCTTTAAAAACGATATGACTGAAGAAATAGGTCATCATCTTGTTATTCTGGAAACAACTTGGAACTTGGAAACAACAAGATGTCACTCTTTATTTTCTGTAGATTAGATAATCCACAGGGCTGGACAAGAGACGTCTATAACCCTTTCATTGCTTCTCTGCTGTCAATGCAGCAGCCTGTTTCAGATCTCAAGTGTGAATTTCTCAAGTGTGAATTTTGAAGATGGTAACTTTTTCAACAGCTTCAAATAAGATGTATTCTTCTGATCTTGACATGTTTTGACCTATTTCTAACCTATTCTGCATGACAAAGACATAACTATGATTTAATAGGTTTTTCTATGCTCAGCATCAGCAACAATTCATAGTCAGAGGTGCTGTAATATTATCTCTATGAAATGGTACGTGCTAAATTGTTTGCTAAATATTTAAATTGTGTAGCTTAGATTTTATAACAAATAACTAAATAAAGCAGACAGACAAAACCATGTCTCACTGCGTCACAGCAGTGTATTTTTTTTTATTACAAGCTCAGCTGTGATCTTCCACCTCGCCTCTTGAATCCCTCTCTCTTTGTTCTTTTGACAGAGAGGAGAAAAACAATGCCAATGCTTTCAGAAGTCACAGGAACATGAAGAGAAAAGTTTTCTGAGGAGACTAAGACAAGACATACTTGTATCTCTCATAGACCTCAGGATCAGTGGTGGTTTATTTTCAATGAATCCTGTTTAATGTGAGACTTGTATTTTATGAGGGCTTCACATTAATAAGAATGTCCCTGCAAAGTTAGCTGGTAGATTAACATGTGGCATTCATCATTGTTTAAGCGCTTGACATAAAAATATACTCATTTGCTCTTACTGTTAGTAATGATCTGGCAGGTTCAATAATAGGATATATTTTTAAGGCTGTGTTTCACTTACCGGTACACTAGATAGTACATTTGTAGTCTGCTGGGAGCAAGCCCTTGTGGTTTGCTAGTAACGAGTCAGAGTTAAAGCTAGCAAGACAACATGAACTAGACAACAACATGAACTGGACAACAAGACAACAACTAAGACGTGGTTAGTCTAAGAGTCATCTTACCATTGTGTCGATTTCATCCTAGTCAAATTTGATATTTATATTAAGTTGCTGTCTATGGCATAGCCATATTGCACGTGTGTATAAGGGATACTGTAAATCCTTATGATAAGCAGTGTGAGAGAGAGTTTAATGACACAAAATACAAGATAAAATAGAAGCCCAACAGCACCTGATGCAAAATAGACTGTGGTGAGGAATCTGTCTTCATGAGTCTGTAGCTTTCATTTCATGGTGTGAATGATTGTTTAGTCAAAGTCCTCCATATGGGTTTTGGGACTATATAGGTCTCATAAGGTACCCCAGACCAGCGGTATTAAGAGAGTATTCCTTCATGCTAACAACCAAATGGGCACCAAAACATCTCATCATTCTCTCCGCACGATCACTGCAGGGATTATTACAGTGATTGGATGCAGTCCCTGGCACATGGGGACCAGCCAACAGCCTCACTGTTGCTTCTGGGTCACTGCGGAAGGGAATGGAATTGCATTGCTTCTGAGAGAATGTTACTGGGTCTGGGGCACGGATGGTTGCAGAGAAAACAATTCAACCCAGGATCCAGGATGTTTACATTACATATACATCATAGTTTTAATGTTTGTTTAATGTTATATAGAAGTTCGCAAACTCAGACCAGACTTAATAAAATGTAATAATAAAATTATATTTTATCTGATGTTGTAATATGCACCTTTTACGAGATAAAATACCTTGCAGTTTTTGGATCTGTACTGGGTGTCCAAGTTTTTGAGGACACTGGAATTCTGGGGGAATTCTACACGGATGTACCCAGGCCTGCATATAATATTCTGTATACCGTAGGGCTAGTTGGCCTTTGCCTGTTGATATTGTTTTGCTATCCAACAGCTACAGATCCCTGTTGCATTGCCGCTAGTAGGCCATCTTACCTGCTAATGAGGAGGACGGTGAACAAAGTCCCCCCAGAAACAGAGACAGCCATGTTGGATAAAGGTGCAGGGTGGCAGGTCAGGTCTATCTGAAAAGAGCACACAGAGGATGTTGGCATGCTAGTTGTAGTTACAGTCAGGCAAAATTAATTAGGATTTGTTTGAAAGCAAGGTTAGTACATCTCTAGGCTAAATAATAGGTGCTGAAGTGGTCAAACGTAAATCCTAAACTAGCATTTTTCAGGTGATGCTTTCATACGCAGAATTAGCTGGTGGACATCACACATGGTACATGCTGTCTGTTTTCTCTCTCGCTTCTTGCCTCCCCCAACCCCTCCCTGAGTTCAGAAGATGAACTGATAATAGAATAAGAGTCATTTTTTGTTGTATTTAATTGGGTCCCTGTGCCCGACAAGAGTAGGTTCTTATTCTGGGTAGAGATGTTTCGGTCATGAACGATTCGTTCAAAAGGAACAAATCTTTTAAGTGAATTAAATAATTATTTTAACGCCGTGCACTGATTCATTATTTAATATATCTCTTGCTTGATAAAGTTTGACTGCATTAAGTCTGTTATGGTTTCCTAGCTATAAAAGACTTTCTGTTTCTAGCATGAGCAAATATCCTTTTGGAGGTGGGCTGGGAGCATAATTAGGGCCGTGTCACAGGGGCGTGTCTAAAGGGATGGCACCGCCCCCCTTCAAATATGATTCCCCCCCGGTGCCCCCCTGGTGCCCCCATAACGCCATTGGGCTAGAGTACTGTCAATCTGACAACGCCCAACACCATTGGATCAGAGCACTGTCAATAGCTGATTGATTTGCGATGCAAAATCACAGTTCCACGTTTTTCACCGTCAAACAGGAGGAGAGACACGACTTTTATAGCAAAGTAACACCACGTCTCTGTTCATGGTATGTACACACTGTATGTTTTGAAAAATGTGGACTGGGGTGATAATGTTGTCTTCTGCAATAATATGCATAGGTGAACACAGATAACAGCAACAACAGAGAGTCATATAGTTTATATATACCGAGGCTACTGATGCCTTGATTGCCCTAGTAAAGATGACCCTCGCGGGTATAACGGCTTCAAAAGCTCCCAAGAGTCCCATTGTTAAGTTGGCTAGTTAGTTAGCTTAGCTAACATAACCTTGGCAGACTAGATAGAGATGAAAAGTACTGATACATATGCAGGAATCATTTCAAGTTTTATATTGAAAACCACAAATAAAATTAGCACCACTATGCACTTTTTGGTTTAGAGGCTTATACTAATTAGTTCTACTCACTCCGCTTGACTAACACTAACTACATTGTGAACTCAAAATTGTGGCACCATTGTAGATGGCCTATGCCCTCATGTAAAAATTACTGCTTTAACAGCAGACTACAATTTAATAAACTGACAGGAAAAGTTCAGTACAAAAAACAAGATTTAATGTCTACCAGGCCCTTTACAACTACACCCTTGCATAAACAACATTATGACTTTAAAGGGGATCCACCTTTAAAGCCTGTTGACCAGCTGGTCATTAAAACAAAACAGCATCTGGGAGCTGTGGAGTGAATTCTACTCTCTATATGCCCTTTATGCATATGCACATCTGCCCTTGGTGTAAATACATATTTTACTGTTTGTGAAACAAGATGGACTATGAAAAGGAACCAAATTGATCCACAACTCACTTACTACACTTTAATCAACAATGTAAAAAAGGAGATGATGTAAAAAAAATATGTTGCCTAATATATTTGAATAAAAAGAAATCGCTGAAATCAAGTTTGAAAAGTATACAAGAACATGCGAAACACAATGAACAAACTATTTAAAATATATACATTTTGAAGACCCTTTCCTGTCGAAAGAATTACGACCTTCCACCCTCCACCCTCCAAGGGCTTCTCAAGGAGAACCCAGAGCCGCTGCTGTGCCGACCCAGTGCCAACCCAGTCTCACACTGTCTGGTTTGGCCACAATGTCCCTTGTTCACGACGCTACATGACGCTCGGTCTTCTTACTTGTGCCTCCAGTTCCACTATCCTCGCTGCATCCAATGCACCTGATGTGAGCACACCAGACACGTGTAAGCATACAAAGAGAACAGACAGAATAGAACAGATTTCTCAAGAGCAGCTCAAGACCGGAACAGGAACAGCTTCTCACCTGAAGCTGTCATCCTGCTGAACAACGACGCTAAATAATTACTGCACTACAACAGCACTTGTTGGCAAAGACAACATTCACCCGTATCTCAGTGTACTGTCACTTCTACTGTGTACTTCTACACTACATCATATTGTTCCATTTGAAATATGCTCATGTTGCTCATGTTACGTTTGTATTTGAACAAAACAACGTTATATTGGGGTGTGGTGGGAGAAATTAAGCCCCTGAGTTGCTCTATTTGCACATCCAAAAATGGCTTCACAATGATCAGACCAGACCATATCAAATGTAGCTTTGTGTAATACTAATGGCTAAATTAGTGACTTAATGGTTTGTATTCATTTTTTAGGGAGAATTTAGTCCCTGGATATGGACGAGTTTGTTAGACTATTAGTAGCCAGCACAAAAAACTAAGAATACAGCTGTTCTCAGGCAGAGCATTGCCTACATGTGTGACAGTGCAATGAACCCACATTAACAGACAAAGATTTCAAGCACAGAACATGGAGTGCAGAGAACACACACACACACAAACTCCAAATATTGACAAAATTGTGTTGTCCTATCCATGCAAAACTGTGCAGTGCCACTTTTCATGTAATACCCCCTGTATCAGGGCACAGGGCACACAAGCCTGCCAAATGTTTTCTAAGCCAGTTTTCCGGACAATTTCTTTAGGATGGAATTTTCAGATTTCCCATGGGCCCTCCCTGGTTCTTGGTCCCCCATGTTCCACCTCATTTTAAACATCCTGGAATCGCCCCTGCCATGTTAGTGATTGGTAGAAGTGACTGATTCACTTGAGTAACTCTGACCAAATGCTGTTTCAAGTCTGAATGTTGAGGAAGAATATATGTATCATTCATTGAATGAGAACAGGGCATCTTGGTCGCGAGTAACTCTGCAAATGAAAATCTTTAAAAAGAAACCTTTGATTGAACAACGTGACATGATTTGTATCTTCAGAAAGACTCGAAGCTGCCATCTTTAATTCTGAGTGGAGGACATGGGAGGCCTCTGAAATTATTTTTCGGGCCAGTCTCCTTAAAGATTATTGGGAGGGTTTCTGATGTCTGTGACCTCGGTCAATTGTTTTCAGCCCTTTTTGGCCAATGGCGCCCCAAAAGCACTGGCTAATAAGTTGTAACCCCCCTAGCATGCAGGATCTCCAGTTATGCAACATATGTAAACACTGACCAGGATAATAATAACCTATTCAGTAAGCCAAACAGCCATATAGAGTACTGTACATATTGAAAACAATAAAGATAATAAAACGGTATAAAAAAAGAGCTAAAAATCTTCCAAACCCTCTTTCTGGGAACTACTGACCTAAGTAACCTTAGTCGCTCTGCACAATTTGGTTCCTTTATCTCCTGCTCACACATGTAGCAAAATGTATAGAGCCGTTTAGTGCATAAGTCTTTCTTCTCCACCTGTAGGACAGTAAGCAAATGTCATGACTAGAGGCTATTCTGTCCTCCTGATAATGATTTCACTGATAATAATTGCACCGACAGCACTAGGTGCTGTCGGTCATTGTTTCTGGTTAAAGGAATACAATAAAAGATTTTGTTGCTTCATCCTCCTTAACTAATTCCTCTCTGCCATTTCCCCATGCTAACTGTTTTCCCCTGCTTGACCTTTTAAGATGAGAGCAGTCAGAAAACATTAAGAGACCGAAATGGCTTTACCACAGAGACCCAACTGCTATGAACTTCTAGCAGACTAAGGAATTTACCTTGTTACATTCACAGCATGCTAACATATGATGTGCAAATATATTAGCAGAGGAATGATAGCAAGTGAGTTATAGTAGCTGTAGTTACGTAATTGAATAATATGCAAGGAGAAAGACCATGCTCACCAATGTAAAGGTGTTTTTTTCATACAGTATAAAGGATTCCAGGTTGCGTTATTTGTCTTGGACCTTCCACTCCAAACCATTCCACTTACACGTAACAGTCAGTTCAGTGCTGGACATGCACAACAACAGTTAACATATTAAAGTTTTCTCACAAATCGCAAACCTGCACCTCAACTCAGGTGTGCGTGTGTTAGTGTGTATGCACACGTGTCCGTGGAAAGGGGTCCTCTCCTAAGCGCAGAGTTGATAAAATCACACATACTGTAATATTCACTCATCTTTCATTGCCATCCTGTTTCAGTGAACTCCCTCGCTGAATGTAAATTCCAAAACATCTCTTCACTAGCAGACCGCACAGATAAATTACACAAAGTACTTGATAAAAAGTATGGTATAGAGCACATTCCTTCACAAACATCCAGATTTGTGTGGCCTCATGCCGAGATAAGCATACCCAAGCCCAAGGAGAGATGGTGCTTAAATACTAAGGGTACCGGTTTCACATTAATCTGCAAACTACAAAAATATTGCTGTCTCGGCATCTTAAGAGATGAGGCTGTATATTTTTAGGGCTTCCTTTATCAGTCTGTGCAAGGCTCTTTTTAATATGCGGTTATCTCCGCTCTCCAGCTGTGCTTTCATAAACTACTGTATGTTCATCAAATAACTGGCACCCTATCAGGGTCGGGTGCAGGACACTCAGCTGGTGGGAATCTGATCGCTCTTGGAGATTCCGCAGTCAGCAGTCACTCTTCTGTTGGCAATTTGATTTTAAAAAGTACTGAAAAGGGCAGGGCAAATATAAAAATACATGTTGGAGCTTCTGAGTCATATTTTGTCATTTCTTCAGGGCGCAACCCAGGCGGTTGATTTCCGTTATTAAAAGGGCATGAGAACAGGATGAACATAACTCTGTATGGGAAGGAGCAGAGAGGAGTGTCACCAACTGGTAATACTCATTATTATTAGATGTGGATATACACATCCATATATATAGACACATAGACACATTCCCATACATACTCACACACACACACACACACAAACTCAAACTCGTATACTGTACAGTATGTTCAGAGGAAGATAACCTGGCTAGTTAACATCTCAGCGTGCCACACGGCCCACCTCTGTGACAGACGGTTGCCTCTCTGCGCCTAATACACACAGACAAAGTCTCAGGAGGCCCCCTGAGGACCTCGCCTTTTCTCTGTTTCATCTCCTTCTTCAGAGGCTCAGTTTCAGACTGCCAGCGACGCATCCCGCGCGACCATCGCACCGCATTAGCTGAGACGTGGCTGTTTTCCTCCCCTCAGAAAGGAGGTGGGGATGAATATGACAAGGAGGAAAAGGAAGGAGGAACAGCACGCAGGATGGCAACGTAGGGGAAAATGTGGAAATTAAGTTTGGAAAGATTGTGTGGAAGATGGATCGTTCACAGCCCATATCCAGCTAGAACATATTACTGTCATTTTAAAGGGACAAGTTGGGTGAAATTTGCCCATGTGGTTTAAACCAGCATCCCAAAAACGTTGCTTTGGTCTGAAACTCTGAGAGCGCATAAACCCTATCCTCTCCACTACTCAGCGCTCCCCGGCTGGTGCTGTTCTCTACCCCTCCCCCCCGCAGCCGCAAGCACCGCTGTGTCTCAAACATAAACAGTGACAACGGCAGGAGGATGTCAGCCGTCAGATCACATTACCACTGACAGATGACACCAAGTGAGTCACCGCAGAATCCCATGAGACCGGAACCAGAAACCATAGATCTTGCTAAACGGCCCTGACCACTTCAGTCACAGTGCATGCTGACAGGGAGCTACAGTAACATCCTTTCATCCCAAAACGCCAATCCAAACTAAAATAAGGCTTATTGCTGTATTGGCAGCCATGTTAGGAATACTGTATATTTCGATTTCGATTTAATTGACCAAATAGTTGCCCAGTAAAAAAAAAACGACCTTGGAAATTATTCCAAAGTAGAGCGGCAAGGTTTATACCTGACAACAGATAAGTGTCTCTTTAGTGTGACAGGAAAGATAGCACTGTCACTGGGTGCAGGTCCCAGCTGGCAGTATGTCTCAACACAAAGCGGTGTTCCTTAATACAGGACAACTGTATTGTCCTGTATTAGGAGGTGCACCTCCTCCCCGTCCATTCATTGTGTTGTGCTATGGGGGTATATATGTCTGGGTTTGTTCGGGGAATGGTGTTGGGTGCAGCTTGTTAACTAGAATAAAGTGTTGTTTATTCTCATATCGCTCCATGTGCGTTTATTGTTTGTTTGTGACTGTGTTCGTTCTCGTCCACCTGTACTCAGCCCACTTCATCACATTGCACCTGCTCACCTATACTACTGACCTCAGGCAGTAGCCGCCACTTTTAAACATTATTCAAGCACAAAAACATACAAAACTTTTTTAAACTGAGTCTTTCTATGATCTCTACACAACTGTAAAAGCAGTCTTACAAAAAAAAGTCTTACAGTAGCGATTCCAGATAGCATAAAATCACAAGTTGTTGAAATGTATATGATAAGTCGCTGACCAAAATCATGTTGCTGCATGACGCTTCTAGAGCGAAAACCAGTGGGAATTGAATAACTGTTTAATCACTGTGAAAGCAAAGAAATTGGCTGAGGGCATTTATCTATGTCACCTACTGTAGATAGGTTGTAATGGAAACAATATTGATAAGAACTATACAAGCCAAAGCAGAAATAGATACTGTAGAGTATAGATTCTGTAAAGGCACAAAAAAACACATTTAGTGACTAGGTGACCGAAAGGTTAAGGAGATGGACTGCTAATCCATTGTGCTATGCAGACGTGGGTTTGAATCCCATCCTTGTCGCAGTTAGTATTTCTAGGACAAATTTCTCACTTCAGCCTATGTAGTCTAGTGGTCTAGGTGTTGGACTCTCAGCCTCAAGGTTGTGGGTTCAAGCCCCAGAATTGTCCTACCTATAAGCCTACTTGAGCAAGATGCCTTACCCCTACCTGCACCATGTAATTGTAAGTTGCTTTGGATAAAAACGTCTGCTAAATTACTTAATTGTAATGTGGTATGATCAAAAATTATACCTGGCCTATGATCAAACAGGCAATTTTTTCATTTCATCTCTAAAATAATGCACGTGTAGGCTACGTGCTTGAATATGTAGGCTACATGTAATCTCCTGTAGCCTATACTGTAGACATTAGGCACAGGCGCATACACATAGCCTATATTCATGCGCGCGCCCACGCAACACTGTAGTTATTAGATAATACCAAGAAAAGCATCGGAAAAAGTAATTTCCTGTTTTTACATAAAATTAAAATAAAAACTGTCAGAGCAACAGTAAACCGCCAAACTCGCTGTGCGAGTAAAGGGAGGAATGCATTCAAAGGGACCAAAATGTCCAAATTGTATAATTTCTACTTACACAAACTCGTATGCACAGTGACTAACAACGAATATGAGTAAGTATTATGCAAAAACAACACGAATGATAAAGTTATTAACAATACCTGTAACAACAGCTGGGCGAGAGCATGTCATATATTTTAGCAGATCCAGGAAAGATTCCGTAAGATAGACTTTTGTTTAAAATCAACAAGAATACAGACTTAAATCCAAATTTGTTAAAGACAGCACCTGCTGATCAGCGCATATACGTCTCGTTGCATAGGGCTCGTCAAAAAAAACTGGTCGTGCTCTGTCAACGAATTCCCATTAACTGCTGTTGTTGGATGGTCGCGCTCTTGTTTTACGCGCAATGATGCGTGCCACAGGGCACAGAGACACGTGGCAGGCTATGTTTATCATAATGTTCAATGTGATTTACCGAAATAGTAGTTTTATAGGCAAAAAAGCTTTATGCCACCACATGCCTAAGGATAAACACAAACACAAATAAATAAATACATTCACATAGATAGACAAGAGATAGAAACAGAAAAACAAGTAAAATAAACCAACTAAGACAAATCTATTTTACATAAAATTACATAAGATTTTCTGTTTTGGGCCATACTCAACAGAAGATTCCCCTTTTTCGCTGTAACTGCTAGTTACAAATTCAGCTTTGCCGATTATCATGGACATGGGTAATACGAGTCTAACCTTGCCAAAAAAGTAATCCATGAAATTTAGGGCCGTGGTAGTGCGGTTCTGCCACAAGTCAAATTTGTCACATAGAGATAAATCATGTAGCAATAATCCTATCAGCGCCTGTGGCTCACTTCAGCAGCAACAATATGAACACGGAACGACCTGTTGTGGTCCATGAGGGGGCTATACGTCAGGAATGGGCACCCCCCTGCAGAGGAATGACAACAAAGTTCCTCAGGCTTCACCTGTTTTCCTCTGCGTCCTTCAGCGTGGGTGTGCTGGGTATGGATTCCACTTCAGTCCAAAGCTCGCTGCTCTGTGCCCCAGGGAGAGTAAACAGCGGTCAGTCAGGCAGGAAATTGTCTGATTTCAGCTCACGTCACAGATGTTTGAGTTAACTACGTTGTACAGAGAATGAATATCTTATTCATTCGACCCTCCACAAGGCACAGTAAATGCATGGGTTCATCCCATATAAGTATACAATGCTAATATTTAAATGAACAGTTTTCTGTCAGCTGTCCAGGTTTAATCGGTGCCAGTCACAACATCCATAAAATGAATACTGCGTCTCAGTATGTGCTGTAAAACTACCTGTCAATGCATCAATACCACAAAAGATTTATTGTCCAGTTTTCTGAGAGAAAAGGCAAGGCCAAGCCCATAAAAAACAACCATTTCAAACCAGAGCAAAATTCTTGTGCATGCTATATTTCTGCCATGCTGTATAGAAGCCATTGCCCCACGTCTTCTCAGGTGCCGTTGACCTTGTGTTGTAAATATTATCATATCTTATCTATTGGTTCCATTCCCAGGAACAGAAGACCTGGGAATGGCTATACTCGAAAAGAGAAGACAAGGCAACTCTGGCATTTCATCATTATGTCATTTACATTATGGCATTTCTCCCAGTGACAAGCTTGTACGGATGCACCGAAATTTCGGCCGCTGAAATTTCGTTTTTTAGCCGAAAGAGAAAAAATGCAGAAAATATCAGCCGGAAATATATGCCTCCCTGCCCCGCCCCTCAGTGTTCAGATTTCACTCTCGACAATCTAACCATTATCAAGGCGGTACCCAGCAAAGGCAGATCATGTCAGTGGTGTGGAAATACTTTAAAGTGTCTGATAAGGACATTAAATTTGCGATCTGCAGTATTTGTTCCGCAGAAATTTCAAGAGGGGCTACGGTGCAGAAACACTATTTTAAAAGAAGTAATTTTCGGTTACGGTTTTCGGCCAAGTGCATTCGGAATTTTCTCCTTCGGCCAAGAATTTTCATTTCGGTGCATCACTACAAGCTTGCCTTTTGATGAATTCCCCCCTCACATCCATGTCTCATTTGAATCCAGTTGGGATGTTTCTACCACATCCAGCCAAGCCCTCATCCATCTGCTGTGATGGCTTTGTATGGCAGCATGCGCAGTCGATGCATGATTTATACATGTTGTGTTCTCTGATTTCTTCCACTCAAACCTGAGTCAATGGGGAGCACAGATTAAAAGAACACAGAGAGATCAGTTCTTTAATTCATGTGGTCGGTGATCTCTTTGCCATAGATCTTTCCAGAGGTTAACAATACTATGTATTATTTATACGAGTCAAAAACAATTTATACGAGTCAAAAACAATCTAAGAAACAAGTGCTACATTTAAGGTGCTATATTCTTTTACCTTTGTCAGCTTTAGGTAGTTCCTCTGTGTTGAGAGGAAGGTGACCTTGGTTCTCCTGGCTAGAGCATGGATTTCTGTGCAAAGCTTCAGAAAACACCTTTCCACAATTTATTGTACGTGTATGAGTGTAGGCTTTGCACAGCCCATCCTATGGCATCCAATGAAAGTCTTATATGTCCTTGACTGGAAAAGTTGAAGATCCCTGATAGTTGGCAATCTGTGGGAAAAACACAACATATTGTCAATCTTCTGGAGGAACCACTCAGTACCATGGACAGCACCGATGTGCCCCATTTCAATGTCAGCCATTGTCACCACTTTAGACAAGGCTAATCACAGCTAATCACAGCTGTGCTGAGCTGTGATGAGTGTGCATAGGTGATAATATATATACTAGACATGTCTGGTCATAAATGATGATACACTCACTGTTGGTTAATTCTTGTTAGAATTTCAAGCCAAGTTCATGTGCAAGTTTTCTTGTTCTGTTTTTCAAGCCTTGTTTCAAGTGTTCATGTTCGGGGTCCTATCTCAGGTTTTGACTTTGCCTGTTTTCTGGATTAAAATAAGTTATAAACTCCTTGCTTTGTGGGCGTTGGTGACTGACGTCACCTGAAAATCTCTGAAACACTTCCTGGGTAGGAGACTGTCATGTATACTAAGTCTGAAGCTTCTATTGCGGCTGGTTTAAGCAGATTCTCTCGTCTTAGGTGTCACCTTTATTTCAGAACCAGCATGAACTTTTTCAGCAATTTGAGCTACAGTAGCTTTTCTGTTGGATCGTACCACACGGACCAACCTTCGCTCCCCATGTTAATCAATGAGCCTTGGCCGCCCATGACCCTGTCGCCGTTTCACCACTTTTCCTTCCTTGGACCAATTTTAGGTACTCACCACTGCAGACCGGGAACACCCCACAAGAGCTGCAGACACCCTACTGTGTGTGTGCTCGCAAGAGTTTTGTTTCCATGGTAACAGAATTTCCTAAATTCTGAGTGTTGTGTTTGCTGATGTCTGTTGGGACATCTGCGCAAAAGACTTGAGGAGAAAAGTAAACAAGAATATGACTTTGACCTAGACCACATGTGCATTTATTTTAAAAATGTTTGGGATTTGAGGTCCAAATTTTTCACAGCATAGTGAACTCACATTTACATTTCTCTCTCAACTACAAACAACAAGTTACTTTCATTAGCTCTTCCTCACAAATGACATTCGCAGGAACTAGCTGAATAAATTAGAAACACCCAAAAGCATTGTCACATCATAGGGTCTAATTCATCACAATATACCTAAAACTCTGTAAAGTATATCCTGTAACCATCTGTATAAATGTACTGTACATGTATTCAAGTGAATGGGAAAGTGTGTCCAAGTTTTTACTTGTACTGTATGTGTTGTCTCGTATTACACAAACAATATTCCAATAACATTGTCATTATTCGAAGCTGCCGAATCGAACATAATTTAAGGAATGTTAAAGGTACTCCATTGTAATATTATTTTTTCCTGTTGTGTTGTCTGAAGCAACCGGAAAGGGCTGGACTTATATCGAATAGAATAGAAATCTGTCTAACATGTCATTTAGCCCAAATTCCTCTGTCAGATTTGGCCCCACAAGTGACATCAATTCTGGATTGTAACCAGGGTTAAGTCTTAACTAGAGCTCAGTGCTTTTCTTCAACCTGTTTTGCCTGTGGTATTGTGCATCATGCAAATCATTCTCTAATACGGTCATTGTCCTGTAGAAACTGCTCTGCTCATTTGTGGAAATACAATTGTGTATAATTCTACACGGTGAAAAACCCTCACATCTCTGGTGTGAAGGTAGGCTTCTGTTGAGGGCTGGGGATATATTAACAATATTCAGTACATACCATTCAATACCTCATCTACTGTATCACTGAAGTAAAACATGAGTTCTCTGAAACAAATTTCATAATGTCTAATGCCACTGTGGTTTTTCATTTTTCGGGTCTAGGCTCTTAAAGAGGGATTCTGTAGTTACTCTGTATATCTTAACTAAATTGCTTTACACATATCAAAAACCTTGTTAATGACATTTCATAAGCCTACCAAGAGAATACCAAGAGAATATCGTAGATATGAATTCTTGGGAACAGAGAATAGAGAGCCCAATCATCAAACATTCATATAAATCTGGTTATGTTTTGATTTCACAAACTATTCTCAATATTACAATATAAATAATGTAATAATATATAAAATATATATTCACAGTTGTTATAAAACTAGCTAAACATAAAGGTCAAACATAACATGTTTATGGGCACGTTAACACATTCATATATCATGTCCTTATGTATGTATATTTCACGAATATTCTCACGAATAATTTACAGTAAAGAAAATGTTGGTCCATTCCAAATGAGGTAGGTGTGAAAAAACACTTAAGTGCACATAAGGTACACATAAGGTATGAAAATGCTCTGGATAGCTACTTTGAACATAAACAAAATTTGTACCGCCTTGGTGGGTGATCTGCTTTCTAGTTAATGCTGTCTTGGGCATCATGACAGAGATACGGTGGTCTGCGGTGCACACCATCATGTCACAATAGCAGGTCTGGAATACCCACATTTAATTAGGAAAACAGTGAGTGCATGGGTGTTTGTTCGGGAGGGCTGCTAGTCCAAAGCCACGTCAAGAAGAAGAGGACATGGCAGCTGTTTTTTCCGCCATGCCAGTAGGAGAAATAGAGACGGAAAAGTATGAGGACTCAATGCCCCCATTTCTAAAGTCTCTTTCTGCCCTATGTGGGTTTAACACCTCATATGCTGGAGCAGACTTTGTGATAAAAGTTGCTACAGGGAACGTCAGGCGAGGAGGATGTGCGTTAGGCAGTCCAACATTTTAGTCTCGCCTGTAATGGTGCTGTTAACAGGCCAACCCTTCCTGTGGGAGGGGAGGACTGTAGACCTATCTGCGGTGAATTGTTTTCCCCCCGCCCACTTCCATCTCAGAAGCAAATCAGTTTCCCCATATAAAATACTGAAGGCTTTTCTCATTTTTCAGACCGTCTTGGGCTTTCTACCATGCTATTCCACGGGGACAAAGCCACGGTGGCGAAGAGAAAACATAGCCTAGGAACATCTGGAATGTTCATGATGTTCAAAACACCATCAATTGAGCCTTTAAAGCTCAACAAGTTACCTATTTTTTTACACCCAATTATATTTTGTCTCTCAGCTGCATGTTTTTAAAGTGGGTCAAGATGCACAGGATGTCTGAAAATAACCAGTTTGGGCCTTTGCAAAATGAAGAAGAAAGGACTTTTTTTTACGTTTTCACTTGGTGAATGATGATTAACCTTATGAAAAATTTGAAATACAGTATTTTCATTAATTTCCATTCTCTACTAAAAATGGAAACACATCTTAAATTAAACCGGTAAACTTAGTCACTTAGTGACAGTAGAGACACTAATTTTAACATGCTTGACTTGCATAATCTGAGGGTCTGCATGAGAGAGATAATATACAACCACTCTAGTCCTATTTGGAGTGCCCCACTTGGAATTAAGTATGATGAATTGCACTGACATTGCAATAGAACAGGCAATGTCAGGATTTGTAAAGCACAATAGAGCGTGGTTGATTGTGGTTGATTAACCTTTGGTTCATAAATTGTCATGATTGGACTTTGGCTGGTGAGCCAAAGTCCAATCTATTTCTATTTCTATTTCTCTCTCGCCTTTGCCCACAGAAAAGGAAGAGATGAACAAGTGTCTGATAAGTTATGTTAAGATTTAGGACTAACTACAGTTGTGATGCCAGTGCTTTGGTCAATGGAGTTCTAACCTGCATAACATGCATATATTTAAAATATCACTATACTTTATGTGATAGGGACATTATATATATAGTGGTTAGGTAGTGGACTCCCAGTTGAAAGATCCTTAATGCGCGTCTTGTTTTATTTGTTTTCCATTGATTTTCCATCCTTTTAGGTCCTTTGATCACCAACATGGCCAGTCGTCTAACCCCTACCTGCTCTTTAATACTGGCAACGGTACTCACAGTCACTGTTTTAGTGTCTGCTAAATCAGGTATTCCCAAACTTTTCAGCCCCCAACCCCCAAAATAACAGTGCCAGAGACCCGCAACCCCAACTATCCCAAGAGATGCAAGCATATAAATGTTGATGTGCAAGCAAAATATTTAGATATTTGTATTTCATTAGTCTTTAGGTTAAAGATGACAACAAACAGGACTTGGTAATGGACTTTTGGACCCCACTGTATATACAGTCATGGAAAAATGTAAGAGACCACTGCATATTCTTGTAAATATAATAATATAAATATAAATATCAAAAATGTAAAAATGTATTTATTAAATAATCAAAAAATATATGAATAAATATATATATAAATGTATTAAATATAAATGTAATTGTATGTTATATTTTTAAATATGGGCAGCGGTCTCTTAATTTTTTCCATGGCTGGACATATATAATTCAACTATCAGAAATGGGTGCCAATGGACAGTTTTCCCTCAGCCCGATGCAGATGTTCAAGGCCATTTGAAGTGGGGCACTATTGTCAATGTCACCAGAAGGGCTAGAAGTTAGAACTTGACTGGGAGAAAAAGCAATTGGAAGGCACTACGCCAGTGGGCACTCAGAAATAATCTCTCTCTTCCCCGTCACCCACGCAGTATGCTCTGTCAACGCTAGACACCCACTCTCACTGCCAGACCGAGCAGGCGCTCCTTAGCCAGTCTCAGGGTAAAATAAAGCATATGCCCAAGAACCACAGCACTGTCCAGACAGAGGCAATGTCTTCTATCACAATGAGGAAACAGTGGTTTAATTTCCCTTTTAGGCGGACGCTGTTGGGAATCAAATTGTCCCTCTGTGTAGGAATGTGTTTTTAATGCGTGTCCACTGAAAACCTCTGAAAAGGATCTGGTTATAAAACAGAAATCATAAGTAAAGATATCATCTAGGCTAAAAGCTCATAAGCTCATGAAGGACACAGACTGTGAATAACATCGTGCAAGCGTGCACACGCAAGTGTCTTTATTTGTACACTTGAACAGTATGTGTGTCAGAGAGAGCGGGGAGGAGAGAGAGAGCAGTGGTGGATAGAGAAAGCAATGTTACAGAGAGGCAGCGTGAACCAACTGGACTCGCTGATAATTTTGGGATGCATATTGTAGGAGGACAGAGGGGGTGGGTGGAAATTGAAGGGCTGGTTCAGAGTGACAAATTCAAATTTGCTCATGGTTTGCGAAGCAAATATTTTCCACTGAAATATATACAGTAAGTATAGGCTTGGAACAGTTGCTGCTGTTTTTAACATATACTTTAGCATTGCAACATCATGTAGATATTTGTGTCACACACATGACTAATGCACATCAGGGACGACACCTCTGTCAGGTTGCCAGGGCGCTCCTGTAGTTAATACAAAAAGTGGGGCAAGTGCTGGTACATTATCCTGCACAGGAACAATATGGGATGTTTGAACCATTTCCAATCCATATAAATGGATTGCAAAGGACCTCAAATATAGGTGAGATTAAACATTGGGGGTCAAACAGTGGACTGGTGGCAATCAGCCAGAGCTAAATGAGTAACTCCACAATGCATTTGTTTAATGCAGCACGCAGGTTGTCAAAAAGGTGTTTCTTTCATGGTTCGTTGGCCCTTCTCTGCCACTCTAGTGCAGGTCTAGTATACTTTAACAACACCAAATAAGACTTGTGGATGCTCCTTAGATATCATTTGAACTAGTGAAATTCAATCTCGAAACCCAGATGTCTAACCCCAGGCTAGTGATTATAGATTTGGCACAGCATATCTGGCACCATTCACGGCAGCGCCAAGCTGCCATTTCCACTGGTTAATGTCAAAGTTAGGTACTTTCTCCTGTAATTTACAGTCTACACTGATGACTGCCGGAGTAATGACACAGCTTTCGTCATGTATGTACAGTAGATGAAGTGGATGTGATGCATTCACAACACAGATGATTAAACTTTAAACCAGTAAATATATTGGAATATAGAAAGAAATTGACTATTGAAAAGAAAATACAATTGATGGCGCAGGAGTAGAAATAACGGGGAAACATTCTCTACAACAAGACATTCGAAGCCAACTGTCAGCCCAATGAAATCCTTCCAAATGTCAAAGCTGTTATTTCTCAACAAACTTTGGGAACTCAATGTCAACCAGGCTGCTAGTCTATTTTTCACTTGATTTATTTAGTTAGTATTGACCTTTGACCGAACAGCTTGATTTAGTTCTCTCAAAAATTAAGATGAAGATAACAAATGTGCAATAAATCCACTGGACAACAGCACAATTTATTTAAAAGCTTCATGAAAAACAGTAAAATAAAAAGCAACAGCAGCCATCTATGCCCTTACATAAAGGGCCGTAGTTTCCTGTTCAAGGCGCAAGCTGAGATGTGCTGTGCAAGTCCACGGAACAAGACCACGGCACAAGTAAATCTAAGGTGTGGCCAATACTTTTTTGCACGGCGGTAAGCGGGCTCAATTGCAGCGAAGTTGTAAAACGGTTGAATTAGAACTAACTCACCACTCAGTAGGAGTGGTGTGGCTGTCTTCAATTATGGCCAATCAAATGAGCTCCTCTCATTCTCTTTAATCGCAGTGTGCTCTCTGTCTCGGCGAACTGACAATTTTGAAATATACGACAAAAGTCCAGATTGGCAGAAAAGCTTCTCCGGGGAGGAAAACTGTCAAAAGTGATGCAGAATATCAGTTGCAGAATATCTATTGTTTCAGTATTGGAAAGATTGGAAAGAAAATATATTTTCTTTATATTATAAATATTTCCCTAGCAGCAAAACATATTGCCAATAAAATTCATACCGATACCTTCTGTATGGGAAGATATATAGAGAGAGGGACATATGGAGGCAGGGAGGGAGGTTTTGACATATAGTCTGATATATAGTCAATATAGTCTGTTCTTGATGAAGTGTGTTGAAGTTAAAGGAACACTACTCAATCTGTTGAGACCAGCGTCACAAAAGTGAGAGTGATCTTCTAGGCTTACACTGTTCTCTACCATTCCTACTACACTACACAGTTGGGCTTTCAACATGAACAGTGATTTGGGGAGGACATGAACCTGTGTTTATTGATAAGAGATTTGTAGGGGTTTCCAGGTGTCAGTGCTATGTTGATGAACCATCAAAATTCATGCCGATATTTCATTTATTTTCAATTTGGTGTTATTACCAGCAGCTCATGGCTACTAGTAGAACAAGTGTGTTTTTCCATACTTTCCAGACTAGGATTTGAGCAGGCATGTATACTATATATCGACTTAACGCTGGATAAAGGAAAGCTCTAATGCAGAACTGTGGCTGTAGATTGATTTAGTTTGTCATAATTATTACTTGATACATTCTCCTGTGTACAGACTCAGCTCCACTTCCGTTCTGCAGCTGTTCGTTGGTGTAAACCCAGCATAAGACCATCAGATTTTGTGCATAATGTGAGGGTATTATTGTACATTCGTGTCATTGAGCTTGTGTGAATCCCTTGGGGAATGTGACTCAAAGTGCAGATAGGTCTATGCATGTAAAGTACTGTTTAAGCGTGGGTCAACTTGAACGAATTAACCGAAAACTGTCAAGAAAACGCGCAGAAGCCAGTGTGTAAGTGCATTTTTATGTCAATGCTAGCAAGAGTGTAGCTAATCACAACTGACAGGATGCGTCCACACTGAGAGGGTGGGCTTCATCTAGAGGGGGTTGGATTGCTTAACGAAGAGATCAATCAACCTCCATCCTATCCTCCCAGGAATCTAAACAGAACAAAATACAAACCACAAATGAATAGACTCATTTATCTTCCTAGCACTTGACCACACAACAGATTAGTGTGTGCTCAATTGGTCCTTAACCACCTGCAGATACATTAGGGTTTTGAATAGCAAGCTATTGAGCAATCACAGAGAAAATTAAACCGACCTCAGGTCGATTTAAGTGCGTCAGCAAAGACTTTGACCTCTTTATTTTTTATTTGCAGGGATGGGTGTTAGGCTAGAAAGGTTGGGGTGAGGGGTAGAGGGAGTGTGCTGGGGTTAGAAGAGGCTGTCATCTTAAATTGTCTGTTCATGCGGTTGACCCGCTATTCAACCTGGTAACATGCAGTTGTAAACCCCAGATCTACTGTCTTGTGTTCTCTGTCCAGACAACAGAGCACATGTTCCAATCCCCAGGAACCATAAGTCCCCGGTGCCTACAGTAGAGGGCATTAGGCTGAGACGGGTTGTGGGGGGTGGAAGGACAAAGGTGGGAATGTGAAGAAGAACAATATATTACTCATCACTGTGATCAGGATATTGCCAGTATGACTGGTGTCCATGTCTGTTCAAAATGTACATTTTCACCCATTGACACCAGCCGGACTGCTTCAGGGTTATTGCTACAGGAACATTTGTGCAGTATCTTTTTCTTTCACCCTGCCTTTAAGTGGTGAGCAGTGGAAACAGAAAACATGCTGTGAGGGCATAGGCATCGTTTTAGTTGACACTGAAAGTATAGCCAAGGTGCCATAAAATCCTCGTTCAGAATGATGATGTTCAAACAAATCAGCAGCATCTGTCATCTACAAGACAGTGAGTAGTGAGTCTGTACTCTCATCAACTGTCTTGAACACATACTTGTGTAGATAAAAATTTCCAGGGCTTACTCCTGACAGTCCAGATCCATTTCAAAGGCTGGTGCTCTTTTAGGAGATACACAGGGTTTAGAAGACAGCCTAACCATTTCAACATTTCTGTATCCTGTGACAAAAATATCTGTGGGACAACATTTAAACAAAAATTATCGAAAATAGAATAGGGATATGTGGAATGGTACTTTTTTCCGATGATAGCTATATGAGGCATAACAAACGCATAATTACCCCTGCCCTAATGGAACACCTCATCTCAGGAAAGCATGGATAACAAAATTTAACGTCAGAAGGATTTTTGTTCTATAATATGTAATGATAGCATGTTATCACACAAGTGAAAATTATAAGCTTTTGATGTGTCTAGATTTTCGCCCAAGGCTTATTTGCCAATCAGTGTCGGTGGGTCCGTTATGTTGCTTTCAGTAGAAAGGGTTTGGGTTGTATGAACTAATGATAACCAGCTAAAATCTCAAAGACATGATTTGGTTTTCGAAAGATAAAATAGGAAGAGACATACTGTAGTAGCTTTGTGTATTTGTTGCTTTTTGTAGTTTTACTGTATGGAACCTGAATATTCGTGGTATATAAGCTCAGCATATCCTGAAGTCCTGAAAAACAAAAAGATTTTCTGACAACAAATACATGATATGAACATGTAGAAGTCAGTACACAGTCCAAAAAACACTGTTTCAGATAACAAAGAAGAACCTTTGAGGAAATCACCGCTTTATTTAACAGAGGATGTGCTTACTCTGCATGCCCACTGGTAACCGCCTTCTACACCAGCAAAAGATACAGTATATTTCATATCTGAGAGATTATTGTGTTGGATAAAGATGGCTAAAGGACTACACCATTTGCCTCATTAATGAATTAAGTATTTTTCCTCTCAGTCGCATCACATATATCACATATCACATTCAGTGTCAGTGTGTTAAGCTAAATTAGACGTGAATGTGCACACAGCCACAGCTATTCCAGTGAGAGCTACTAATCACAATTTGGGTTCTACCATGAGTACCATTAGTCAGTGTGTGGGCAGCAAATGCTCAACCAAAAGCTGTAGCCTACTGCAAATTGTTGAATTTTTCAGGGGAATTTGTGAGAACGAATCAATAAAGAATCCCAGTTTAGCGATTGAACATCTCAAGGATGTGGTGGTATTGTATTGTGCATCAAGAGATGATGAAAGTTATCCCATCATGAGGGCAGATAATGCAATAGGACTCCACTCAGTGGCTTTGATCCATTATGAACGAGAGGTGAAGTGTCCATGTTATATTGAGGGTACACAGCATCGGTTTATCAGTCTACCTGTTCTCTTCAAATACAGCCAGCAGTGTTCAGACCTCAGAACATTTTCAGAAATTGAAACAACAATAAAGATCTACAACAAACTTTATTTGACCCAGTCCTGGATAAAACAGGGGTGGACTGGACTGTGGGGTGGGGTCAGATGAGGACCATCCATCACAAACATTGCAGTCCTGGAATGAAAATAATTCATTAAGTACAACTATAGGTAATTTATCCAATGCAACTTGTAGTGAGTACAATTATAAGTAAGGAGCAGGTAGAGGTTAGGCATCTTGCTCAGGGATGCTTACAGGTAGACCGGGCATGTTGGGAATAGAACCCTCAACCTCTGGGAGTCAACCACACTCATTCTGATTCCATATTTAAAGTTTTCCTTGAGTTGTTTGTCCATTGGTCTCAGGAATAGGGGTGATGTGATTGTTGGTGTGTGTCAACTGTGTCTGTGTCATGTGGATAGTACTCACATCAAAGATGTGGCTGGCATCTGTTTATTGGTACAGATAACCCTCTGACAGTGTGGGTAATCCACTGATAAATGGCCTCGCAGCTGCAGTCTACCATTTTTCAGCCTCTCAAGAATTTGTTATTTTTGTTTGTGTGACAGGCAGTATATTACTAAATAGAACATGTTGTTTTTACATAATGTAGTTGTTACATTGGCTTTCACTTTTTTCTATTTTCTATATTTTCTGTTGCAAATATAGATAAATATGGATAAAGGCTAATTTTCTTACAGTAGGTGTTTCCTGTATCATGATGAGGACGAGAAGTATCTTCAAATCAAATATTTATACATTCCCTTGATGTTTAAATAGCCTACTCCTACTTTTAGATCTGCTCACTGGCTCTATACTGAAATGCCTTCATTATTGTTGCAACATCAAAGCTTCAAACATCTTTACAAAGCTAGAAACATCTTAGTGCCTATACACTATAATTGTTTAGTAGTGCAGCATACAGTATGTTAGTCTTAGCCTACCGGCCTGAAATTACGACTGTAGGGCTGTTCTATTGGCACTGTAGGCGGCACCAAGTCTACCCATGCCTTGTTGATTTGCGTTTCCATTACCAGTTTAAACCATAACGCGCCCGTTGTGCCAGATATAGATTCATGTAGCGTGTATGGAAGCTTAACAGTGATAAGCCTAATGTTAGCCTTTGTTAGCCTAATGGCCTAACAAACAAGAAATAAATAAAGGAAAAAATAAATAAAGGACAAAAATAAATGTTCACCTAGCGGCTAGGTGAACATTTATAAAGGAGCAGACACATCAATATACTGTGCATTGCAAGCAAGCCGGAGCAGATGACGCGCCGAGTCAAACCAGGCCAGCACATGCAACGGAAAAGGGCCACTACTGTCATCAGTCAGTAAGGCCAATTTAGGCTATAGTATTGCACATTCTTGGATTCACGTTGATATGAATATATTGTATAGGCCTATTGTTCTGTGCAAAAATTGCAAAGGACATTGATAGTGTTCGAATTCGACTGTGGACCTTCAAGTTTAGAACCTGGTACGCCTACTGGAACTTCCACAGTCTAATTCGAACAGGGTTTAAGTGAGAACCTGGACCTGTTATTAACTTATAGGCTACTGTCAATGACCGTAACTAACTAATTTAGAACCTGGACCTGTTATTAACTTATATGCTACGGTCAATGACCGTAACTAACTAATTTAGAACCTGCTACCCGTTTCCACGCAACTATGTTCTAAGAGAACGAGGCCTCATTCTTGAATAGTAACTGCGTGTGTAACTTATAGACTGTATAAATAAACTCGTGTAACTCGTAGATTTATTATAAGAACGGCAACTGCGCTTGTGGCAGAACACTTGTACCTCACCGCTTTCCGTTGTTGCCTACTAGCGTTGCTTAGAAACTACTAGTAACAGTCCATGGTAACAGTCGGCCGGGATTGCTTTCACTGTAATCACCATCCAAAGTATTTGCAATTTTAATAAAGTCGATACGTTTTTTGAATAAAGTTAGCAACGACGTAACGTAATTGTATTGCGCTAACGTTAGGTTGTTAACAAGCGCAGGTGAGCTAAATGTAAGACAGATGTTAAGTGTCGCCCAGCATGGACAACGCTATCCGGCAGTATCTGACCAAGGCGAAGCGAAATAAAGGTATTACGGTACCGGTAGCGGGCATTTTAAACATGTCGACATTTGTGGTACAATTGTCACTGTGCGAATTTGACTCGGTTTGATTGGACTCCCTCTGTGTAGACTGTGCAGCTCTCCGTTCAGCATACCAGCTGATCAGAGAGAGCAGGGCGGATGGAGCCAAGCAAACGGCGTGCTTTACCCCAGATCTGTATGTCATCTGTGCGGAAGAAGCTCTTCAGGTGAGGAATTGATTATGTATTTCACATAACACACCTATCAATATCACAGGCGTTTGTTGTGAAATAACAGATAGGCCAATAGGCCTGTGGCGTTCGTGTGAAATTTGATTGCGTTAGTACTGTACAAGTAGGCCTAGAGGACAAGATTGGGTTTCAACTGTAGGCAGGGGGCTTCTTTGGGATTCTTCACATAAAGCCAGTACCTTGCTTTGAATTGATGATAGGACTGGACTTGAGGAGGGATTAAGAGTTTCTACATAGGGGAGCGCTTCAAATACAGTGTGACCGGGATGTGAGAAAGGCTGGAATGAAATTAAGACGCCTGGCTTTTGTAGAGGCACTCAAGCTCTTGATCAGGACCTTGGCATGAATCTTGAAAGAATGCCCAGCATAGTGTAAGCAGTAACAGGAAGGTTAGAAAGAATTTAAATAGTTCAAAAGATTTGGACATTTATTAATAATGATATAGGAGGTTAGTTAAAATTTTAGTCCACACACTTTTTAGATTAATGGGTAGGAAAGGACACAACCTTGCCACTGTTAAACAAAAGAATAACTGATTGGGCATTGGGCTATGCAATACATTAGGGTTGGGCGATTGGTCAAAAATCGACAACTGTCACAGCTTCAATCGATTGCCGGTATCTGCGGGGGTCAGGTAGTCCAAACCCAAATAGCAGGTGTGAAAGGTGCGTCAGACCGTGTTCCGGAACAAAGGACCAAAAATTGGTCCGACCAAAAGAGGTGGTCTGGTGGTCTCGGTCCGGATCAAACTGAACCATGGTTCGGACGCACATGGATACATGTTATCTAAAACTGAAATAAGACCCTATTAATTATTGTTCTCATCTTGGATGTGAGCAATTTAGCGTCTAGCGTTTTACTGTATGTAACTGGTCTCTGTAAAATCTCTGAGGGCAAAGGAAAGGTTTAAATAATGAAACTCAATAGAGGGGTTGTTAACCAGAATTTTAAAATGTTTTTTTTTTTTTTACTGCAAAATGGAATTTAGTTCTTTACTTTATGCATTATGTATTTTAAACTTACCTTAATTGAACACTGAAGATTAGGCCAGAAGGGACCTTCTTAACAATAACTTAATCACAAGCTGCTGCATATAGGCCTACTGTACATCAGCCTGTGATAAACATAATTGCTCCTATTAAAATGTTTACTATTGCATGTTACAGTGGATGCAGTTTTTTAAAAGTCAAGCCTATGCTATATGGGGAAAGTGAACAAACACACGTATTATATACACACTCAAATCCATCTCTCAGTTTTTAATAATTCATGAAATGTAAAAAAAACATTTTTTTATTATTTCGCCATAGGGCTGACTACAGATTGTCTGGTGGCAAGGGTGAAATATTTATTTAGTTTGTGTCACGGATGTTTCTTTGTTTCAGTTGGGTTGTGTAGAGATCAGCACAGCTTGTATAAAGCTGTACTTTGAAGGGAAACCAGTGGCTAATCAATTTTTGAGTCGAGCCTACCTCTGCCAGGGCCAAGTGAAGTCTCCATTGTACACTGGGAATGTGGTGAGCTCAATAAATTGGACACAATAGTATCTAGTGTATGTGTGATTCAGTGTGTGTGTGTGTGTGTGTGTATGTGTGTGTGTGCGTGTGCCTCCATGGGAATGTATAGGCTTTATGTGCATAACAACTCATACACAGACAACTGACTACAGAAACATTTAGTTTGTTTCCCTTGTTTGTTTGTGAGAATTTGCTTATTACAAAACATGTCCCACTTCCCCAGTTTATTTTTCACTTTGTCATTCATTAAATTGTATAATATATTAAAGCCATGCACACTTTTGTGGGAAGATGTGTTTCAAAACATAGACAGTGTTCTGGGGAAACATATTTAGGATTCTGGAGGCTCTACAGTATAATGCAATTAAATAATATGCAAGATCATACTCTTTGACATGTGTCTTTTCCTCTTAATTTTCATTACAGGAAGACTTTGAAAATGCCCTGCCCTATTTTCTGAAGGCGATTGAGATATCAAAAGAAAATCCAGAGTACGCAAACTGTCAAGAATGTGACATGCCTTTGTTCTTTAAGTGAAAGAAAGTGAATAATTCGTCATATGTTTATCATCCTTACTGTCTGAAAGAGAGCATCACGAAAGAGGGATATTAAGGCTAAGGAGTAAGTCTCTGTCAGAGCCCTGGTAGATTATAAGGAATCAGTCAGGCACACACAGAGATAGTTTGAGATATTAAGGTGTGCTCCACCAAGCAGAGGGTTAAAACATAATTGCTGGTCAACTCCCCTCACCATGCTCACAAACAAGGGAGACTCAGCTACAGTATGTTCATATACATGGCAACTAATTCTAAGTGGCTCCCAGGGTGAAAAGTGTAATTGAGATGTAACATCAAACAGAAATCTCTGTAATATGGTGAGGCGAGTGCTCAAGCATTACAGACTCTTGGCTAATGAAGTCATAATGAAGTCTTACTGTCAATGAAGGAGCTGTGTGAACGATCCCAATTAACACCAAAGAGAATACATATCTAAAACGAATACTGAAGTGTACATCCAGCCCAGGCTAATGCCGGACATGGTCTCTGGTGAATAAATTAGCAAAACTCCAACAGTCTGTTCCTCCTTTTTCCGTCAACATCCCCTAGAATTAATAAACTACTGTTATTTAAAATAGAAAATGCGTCCCTACAGCTGAATCTCCTGGGGCTCATTTAATTGTGATTTATACACACAGTTATTTGCTCTCTCTCTCTCTCTCTCTCTCTCTCTCTCTCTCTCTCTCTCTCTCTCTCCCTCTCTCTCTTTATATATACATTGTATATATATATATATATTTTTTTTTTTTTATATATATATGTATATTTTGTCCAAAGTTGCTACTTGGTCTACATTGAGATCTTCTAAGCAGTCAGATAGCTAGCATGCCTCGTGGTATAACTTACTTATCTGGGTTGTTTTTGAACAGATACCAGTTTATGGTCTACAACTCTTCACTGCTGTATTTCCAAGCAGCGCGTCTTCTCCTACGCCCGGGGTTGCGCCGGCACCTGGTGCCCTCTCTCATGCAGGTGGTCCAGGCCCTGGAGGAGGTGGCTGAGCCAGACCACAGCTGGAGGGCGGAGCTGAAGATGCAAGTGACCCTTGTGTGCACTCTGCTTGTTTACCTTGAGACACATCAAAAACCAGTGACCATGTGTGATCCACAGATTCATAACCGCATGATTTAGATATTCATTTGCAAAGCATTATTATTATTTGCCAGTTTCAAATTTTGTTCAGGATGATACAAATAAATAATAGGTGTCAATATGATATTTTATGTAGATCTGTGGGCAAAGTTGAACTAATTTTGACTAATCTTTTTGGACAAATTTTGTCTTATGGTGTCAGTTTAACACTGACATTGGGATGGTATTGGTCCATGTGACCTGTGGTAGCTTATGTCTTAATTTATGTACAGTAGGCTATACTGTGTTTGCGATGCAATCAGTAAACACAGATGAAATGTAATATTGTTGTTGGTCTCAGCTTTAATTTTATATATTTTTTCTCTATTCAGGCACTTGGTTGAATGTCTTGTGGACTCTGGGAAAATGAAGGACGCATCCAGTTTAGTCACTACCACTGCACAATTGGTTGACTCATATTCTCCTCATCTTTATCCAAGGCTCTTTTCCTTACTGGTAAACTACATTTATTTTAAATCATCTCCGAGTACTGTGGAGCACTACTTTCCAGATGCCTTTTTTTCTTTTTTCTTTTTTTTCTTTATTTCATAGATTCGACACAAGCTGTTTAACAGTGACTTGCTCACGATGATGGAGCAGCGCCCTGCCCTAGAAGTAATTTACAAAATACAGGCACTCAAAAAGTAAGTGATTATTTGCCCAACCCCCTGAGCACTGTCATATTCTCATTCAAAGTTTATGTTAGTTTAGGTTTTGCGTCTATTTTATTGCTCTGAAATGGCTGCGTGATCTGGTTTACAGAAAGCATTGCTTCTTAATAGGCTACTGCTGTGATAAAGGCCAATCCCATCTGACCAGAGCACTCATAAATAAAGCCTAGCTGTTCTTAAAATGGTCCTGAGGGGGAAGGTCTAAGCACATTCCAAGACAAATTGTTTTTAAAGCGCTTGAAAGAATAAAGTAAACTGTTTGATGTGCCACTGGGTTGCCTTTTTATTTGAATGCTTCCTTCTCATTCTGGCACCCATAGGCATAATTGTATGGCGGGACAGGGGGACACGACCCCCTCAATGTTCATAGACGGCCAATTTGTCCCCCCCAATAATTGATGACTGTAAATGCAAAATGGATGTGACTGTTGCTTTTCTTGCTCCCCTGCTCCGTATTTCAAAGTTAGCTAAACATAACCACTTGTAGCTCACTCGTTCCTTGTCCGTCTACAATATTTTTCGGATTTGGATTGAGAATTGCGGAATCCTGTTACTTCTGTGAATAAATTAATCTTGTATTAAGTACTTTGTAAACACTATTTGTGGGAAATGTGCTTGTGAAAAAAAAATCCCCAAAAAGAAGGTCCCACACCTGTCTCTGACTCTGTCCCCCCAATGTGTGACTGACTATTTTGCCCATGCAGGCACCAAATTGTTTTACCAACATTATGAGTCCTCAGACTCATAAGACACAGTTGTACCTATGATATGTCCCTTTGCTTTTTGCCATGTTAGCCTTACTTATAGGTATGGATGTACATGCGTAATCCAGTACTCATTTTTGAGTTTGGTGCCTAAGCGAATTTGGTCACCGGGTAACCGCTAAACCTGAGTCACTAGGCCAGGGCCAGTGATCCTCTGTCTCTCAGCTAATGTAAGCCTGTGGCATACCGCGGTGGCAGAGGCTGTCCGCTACAAAGCTTATGGTGTTGAAGAGAGTGGGACAACCCCCCATCCTCCGTGCTCCCCGCCTCTCCCCGCCCCCGCCCCCGCCTCCACTCCGCAGGCGTGTACTCGACATGTCAGAGCTCCTTATTGCTGAGGCGCTCAGCTTCAAGTGTCCACAGCGTGACTCAGTTGGGCTCTGCCTTCGTCAGCGCCATATAGGTTCTAACGCCCGAGGTTTATCCACTGCTTGGTGGGGATGCGAGAGAGGAGAAAGGCGTTCCCAGTGTGCGTGAACACGTCTACTTGAGGGCATATTGCGTCCGCGAGCATGTATGTGAAGCACATGCTGTCTTCTGTCTTCAACAGGGGAGCGGAGGGAGCCGGCCAGGGTGAGCCCGGAAAGGAGACTGCTGAAGAAAAGCTGAAGGAGATTCTCCGTCTGCTGGTGGAGGGCGCCACAGGACCTGCCACGGTGCAGACCGCTGGCCCTCATCAGAGCCCAGCACCCATCCTTGTCGCTGACAGGTCTGTCACCCCCGCCCGACAACAAAGCCAAACGCTTACCCCCTCTTGTTTACATTTACATTTACATTTACAGCTTTTATCCAAAGCGACTTGACAATTAGTACATTTGTCAACAGTTGAACTGGTTAACCACCAGTTTTTGCAAGCAGATAACATTCTCCTAGAATAAGCGCAGCATGATGTAACAAGGTTACTTCACTTATGCATTTGTAAAACATGACTCTCTTTGTAGCGACCTCTTGCTTATCAAAAAAAGTCCACTACGGTCGGTTGTCCTGATGTTTGAAACTATGTAAGCGAATGTCCAACATTGCAAGTAAGGTTTATTTGTATCTCATGCAATTTCTCATACACGGTACATTCAGATTTGTCAATACCAAACATAATAATTAACAATTCCACTTTCCTCCGCATTACACATTTGCACGGTCAAAAACTGTTTGCTCCTTCCTCTCCTCCCTCCTGTGCCCTGTTGAACCTGATTAAATTAACTCTGCCCCGGCCAAATCGGCAGTGCCCCCGCTACCCCTGGTGGCGGGAGTTTTAACAACACAAAATAAACATTAAACCAAATGGCTCTCACACTCTTGTTGCTGTCATCTTTGTCTCTGCAACTCCATCCTAGTCTCCCAAAGCAATATCTGTCCTAGGGGTTAGAACGTGACTGCCCTGAAGTGTGAAGTGAAGTTCTGTAAATGCTCCATCTGTGTTATTGCAGAGTGGCCTTGCTCCTGGAGCTAGCTCCGCTGGCCTTGCAGCTGAAACATCAGGAAGTGGCTGCCTGCTGTTTGAAAGAGCTGAAGTCGACGGGAGAAGCCGTGAGTGGGTGATAATCTCCCAGCACCTCGTGCACGAGGACAGATCTGTGCTCCAAACACTTACATAATATGGAGTTATATGCAAATACATGCATGGGATTTGACTTCCACTTTTAATGTGACATTTGAAATTATGCAATACAGTGGTTCAGCCCCTCGGCTCTTTTCTTCATTAGTCCCAGCTGTGTGGAATACATTTGGTCAAAGGTTGCACGTTTCTATTGTACTTTTTTGCTCTATCTATCCTCACAATACATGCTTTATTAGCCAGCGGGAAAGAAGAAGAAGAAGCTACATCGTTTGGGCCAGATTTGTTCGACACGAGTTGTGACAAATTGTTTGCAAAAGTGTTGCTGTTTCAGCACAGCAAGGGTTTCATCAGTCTTCAGAAATGTGTGTTTCACCTTGTAGACTGTGGCCCAGTGCATCATGATGGAGTGTGTCCAGTGCGAGCTAAACCTCCTGAAGAAAGACGGGAAGATGAAAGTCTGTTCAAAAGCCAGCGTAGAGGTGCTCTACCACACGCACACACTGATGTCATGGGTGTTTACCTCTATCCGGCTATGCGTCCCACCTGAAGGAGATGGTAGTTCACGAGAACACAATAGAGGTTCCTTATGTGTAGCCGTTATCTCCTAGGCCCGGTTGAAGGAGATGCGTAGCCTGGATCACTGGCTCCAGAAAGCGGTCAGAGCCGGGGACCCACAGGCCGTGCAGGCGGTGTGCGCCACCCAGTGGAACCTCTGCCTGCCCCTGCTGCAGGCCAACCTGAGGAAGCGCATCAAGGCAGAACTGGCCAGGGTCGCCCAAGCACTGCAGGATGTGCAAAGGTTAGCTTCCCTAACGGCACGGCACGACAGCTCCTCCCACAATCTGGGAGGGTCCACTGAAGGTCTGAGAGAGATTTGATATCTAATTGTTTTCTACAGTATGCTTCCTTTGTGGGGTGGGCAGGGTTTCTTGTTGAAATACTAAATACTATACTGACATTCTATACACTATGCTACAAAGAAATATAAATATTTGTGTTCGTTACTAATTAGAATCCTCATTAGGTGGCTTGAGACAGAATGCATGTATGCATGAACAAATGTGCTTGGATGTGTTTATAAGAATTCATTCTTGCTCGTGCAAGCGCATAATTGCTGGTGTGCCAATTAGGGCTGTGCTAAAAAATCTATACAGCAATATATCGCGACATTTATTTTCACGATATACTACATCGATTTCCAGCTCAAAAATCGATTCTTTAAAAAAGAAATTCAAAAATGTTTGCAATGTATTGTGATGTAATCGTATCGTGACCCTTGTATCGTTATATGTATTGTATCGTGATATGTATCGTATCGTGATATGTATCGTATCGTGATATGTATCGTATCGTGAGATCCTTGCCAATACCCAGCCCTAGTGCCAATGCATGTGGGACCCTCATGTTCATAATGCATTCACACGTGTGGTCTTGTTGTCTATCAGCATGCTGCTGGAGATGCGCTGTCAGGTCCACTCTGAGCTGGCAGCCATGGAGGAAGAGGAAGGGCGCCTCGATGCGGCTCTGGCGCACATGGAGGCGGCCTTGTTGCTGGACGACGGGACCTGGCGAGAACGTCTGTCCTCGGGCCTCAAGCGCCTGCACCTCAGGGCAGGGCTCAGCGAGACCCCTGCCCGGCCGGAGGACCAGGCTGCCATGCTTATGCAACAGGTATCGTGTTGCATCTAGACATATGTAGGGTCTGTGCTGTGTGGTAGGGCCAGGACAGGATACAAAAAACAAATAAATGAATAACTTTTTTGCATTGAAAATGTCCTGTTCTAAGTTACGTTTGTTGAAGGTCAAAAGTGAGTCACAGCAGTGGCAAAAGTCTGCTGAGAGAATATCATACAGAACCAAGTCTACAGCAAGCAAAAAACCCTCTCATGAATCTCTCCCTTCTGTATTTTGTCTCTCTACATCAGGCCCGGGACGTGCAGCTTCGAGACATGAAGGACGGCTGGTACATGTTTGTCAACATTGGTCAGCTCTTGGCCCCCGACGCTTTCCAGGCGGTGCTTGATGCGGACAATGTCTCCAAAAGTAGGCAGGGCAAAATGACCAAAAATGTGTATCTGCCCAACAACAGTGGACCTACCATGTTTTGGGATTCAGCTGTTCATTTACCTGGAGCCACGGACATCGTTAGGACCGGTGCAGATGTGCTCAAGTCCATTAACATTAACATTAACAAGTTAAAGGAAGCTGTGAGCAAGAGCTTTATTTGACCAGTACTGTGTATACATTATATACTGTAATACTAGTTTATTTGGGCAGAAGGGGAATGAGCTGACCTACCTAATCTTATGAAGGACGTAGGGGGATTTTGCTGAGAAATGGGTACTCTTTGAGCCTGAATGCTGCTCATGGCAATGCCCCATCGATTGCGTGCAGTGGATTGTGGAGCCCTGAGGCTGACTGGGCCCTGGGCTTTGATCTCATTGCTCCGCCAGCTTCCTAGGGCCTCAGGAGCAAATGAGCATTCAGCAGCCCTAATGACCCAGGGAAGGCTTTACTTCTGACAGCTAGCTGGCTAAGACTGCTGCCTTTTCAGGAAGGGGTCAACACTTCAGGACCCTAGTGGTATCTCCTGTTTCGGTCTCTAGTCGTCAAACGCTACTGTGTTCTGAATTTCCAAGCTAGCGCGGTCACTCTTGAGATTCAGGCACTGGGGCTAGCATATTAATTTAGCTCGAGCATGTACCGTTGCCAGTATATTACATTGTCCCCCAGATAGCCATTAATGTGCTGTGAAGTGCAGAGAGTGAGTGCGCTGGTGTCAGAGCATTTGCTTCTCTTAAATGCTAATAGAGGCAGAGGCCCTCTCATAATTCAATCCCAACAAACACTTGGGAGTCGAAACCAGGGGCGGTGCACCTCCTCCCCATTCTACATCGCCGGTGTGTTGTGCCAAGCACAGGCCTGCAGCCATCCGTACTTTCAGCGCACCCCAGCTATCCCCCGGGCTTCTATTCATCAATCACTCACATTCATTCATTGCACCCGTTGTGTTGTGACGGTGTATATGCCTGGGTTGGTTTGGGGACTGTTGTTGGTTGTTTTTTGTCGTGTAACGCAAGTGTTGTTAATTGTCATATAGCTTCTCCGTGCGCGTTTATTGTTTGTGTCTCAAGCTTCTGCTACCTTTCTTACCCTTCTGTTATATGTGGAATTGCATAATAAGGTTCATTGCGTAACTCAAATGAATAACCACGTCGCTGTGCACATGAGTGCACATTTATGCCATGTTATATGTAGGGAGTTGTGTAACCGTGTTGCGTGATTGTTTACCGTGCTTTACACATATTCTAATTTCTTCCACTTCATATTCCTAAGTCAACGCAGTAGTTCTTTCTGGTGAATATATGATGTGAATTAGGTACTGTGTGTGTCTATAATTGTCTAGTTCCCCCGGGCCTTGGTTCTGGACCAGTGGCACAGCATTCATCTAAGGCTCAGCATCATGTTTCATCTGTACGGCGGGCAGAGGGCCACCTAGATTGGCTGGGGAAGGACTCCGACAGCACAGAAAGGTGTGTGTGTGTGTGTGTGTGTGTGTGTGTGTGTGTGTATGTTCTGTATACAGTATCTATGTTAAGTACACGTGTGCTGTAATGTGCAGGTGTGTGTGTGTGTGTGGCAGTGTGCACATGCACCGCTGAGGGCCTGATTGTGCTTATGCCTGTCAGCACGGCGTCTCCAACTCTCTCCATACTCTCTAAAATGTAATTTTCTTGTTGAAAAGTCTACATAATCAGCATTTTAGACCCTGATGAATATATTAGTGCTTGCTTTTTACTGAAGACTAGATACTAATTTATGGTTGATGCACCTGGTCCTTTCTGACAAGCAGAGTTTACACATCTGTTGTTCCTACCTCTCTTTTTTACCTTCGCGTCATACGTGAGCTCCCCTGGTCTGCCAGTATCATTACCGCTGAAAAGTGCAGACATCAAAAAATGTCTTGTCTTTGTGACACAGGAATCTCGGCGGAAAGTTTTCCCCGCAGAAATGTCCATTATTAATGGCCTCTCAAACAAACAACCTCCGAGCGCGTCTCATCCGGTATGTGGTGGTGCTGTTGTCCTGACCTTCACACTAACCTCACGCTATTTCTCCCTGTTCCAGGGTGAAGCTATGGGCGGCATTGGTGAAGCTGGCAAGGAAACAAGAAGTTTGGGATGTCTGCAGGGCTGCTTGTAGATTCTGCTTGCTTTACGATGACGGCAGGTGGACAGATCCTAAGGGTGAGCGCAAGATTTGGGATTGGCTGTTTTCCTGCTGACTAAAGCTAATGATCCACCAATCAATGAGCAAAATGTGTGTTTCCAACCAGAAAACAAACAACATGTTTCTACCCCTGCATATGCATGTGTGAATACTATACTGTATATACATAACTCCTGTACCAAGAGAACCTCTTCCTCTATTTATCTGCATTTTCTCGCCTAAGTAGCTTTACGCAATGCTACAGCTAAACACATGGTTTACAATTTGGCATTCTATACATCTGCTATTACAGATATTATACTGCATTGAGCTAAGTCAACACCTTGGAGAAGTGATAACTGAAGATGTATAGAATGCCCACGCCAAATTGTAAATGTGTTATCACCTCTCCAAGGTGTTGACTTAGCTCAATGTAATATAATATCTGTAATAGCTCTACCTTTAGCCTGGCTGCAGGCAGCTTTTCCTAAAATATTCTGATCACAATTGGAAAAGGGCTCACATTGATATTGATACAGTATATTATAGCAGTAGCACATTAAGTTACATGTACTGTAGATGTACTTTGTCTCAGGTGTGAGGAACTTTTGATATCTACAGTATTCCTATTTTCGGCCTGCCCCTGATTCTATGGATTTGTAAATACAACCTCCCTGTTTTCACGGTAATGTGCAGTGTTGGTCACAAGGGGTTGTGATTACCAAAAGCAAAAACCAGTCCTCGAAATGTTGTCTTTAGACCCAGTTTGCATTGTGAAAAATGTATGTTTGGTGAAGAATGTATAATTATATTTAGCAACAATATCACGGGTGACTAAAAATAGGAAAGCACGTCAAAAATATTGTTCTAAACCCAAGTCCTGTCGTTTTGACACAGACGGTGAGAGCCGTGAGCTTTTTGATCACAAAGTGATGCAAGAATCTGCAAGGGACATGCTCCGGCTCCTGGCTGAAGTCTGCATCATCAATGCTGAGGTGTCTGCTCTACTCAAATGACCCTTTACACACACGCACACGTGCACACACACACACACACACACACACACACACACACACACACACACACCGTCCTCCATAGGCCATAGTTTGTACCGCCTCTGTACAGCATTGACTTTGTGTGACCTGATTGGCTTGTACTACCTCTCTACTCCTCTCGACTCCTGCCCCTACAACCACATGCTCTTATATTTTGTGAGGACAGATTAGTTCACACATTAGCCCACAAAAGCAAGTGATGCCCCCAAACTAGAAATGAGGTGAATAAAACACGGAGATTTAAAGAGTGGCTTGGTGAATAATAATAGACTATATTCTGAGAAGGCTAATTTCTAGTTTTCAGCAATAGAATGAAATACTATTATAACATCATGAAAAAAAAAGTTTCCTTTTATAAATTCCAATGTAACATTTGTATTATGGGTTTAACGGGGGGCGGGGGTAATAAGCCCAGGAGGAAGATGTTGATTGGTTCAGGTCTGAGAGTGTTTGGCTCATGCGCTTGTCCTATTGAGTAGTCCCGCCCTGCATCAAGCCTCCAGCTCCCAGCCTTTATTACGTCCACAGAGACATTAACTTGACAGCACTCTGAGGGAAGTGGAGGCAGCAATCTACAGTAAGTAGAGTGGTTGCTGTCTGCGGTTGCCGCTCCCACATAGCTCTCTATTCTGACGGTGGGCTTCCTTTGGGTTTTGAAACAAGACCATTCCTAAAAAGACACCCTCCTTTTAAGTCTTTAGTCTGTTTCCTGCTTCTTTGATCTGCCTGGGCTAAGCCGTGATGGCTCAATTCCACCTGCCTTTCACACCGTGGGAGGGCTTGGGAGTCACATTCATTGTTGCCTATTTTCCTTCTATGTCTTGCTCAGGCCACCCTCCATAAGCTGCGAATGGAGGGTGTGCAGCTTAACAGCCCTGCCACTCCTCCGAAGGAGAGAGGAGTCATTGTCTCTGAAGACGATCCACAATGGGCTGTCTACAGGTACAAGCACACATTTCTACATATACTGTGTACTGTACACACACACACACACACAACACGCAGCCACATACACCCAGGGTTGCACGGTGCATTGTTGCTGGTGTAGAACTGTAGTACCCCTAGATCAGAGCCGAAGGAACGCTTTTGTCAGGAATTACCATTGTTAAACCTAGAGAAAGCATGCCCCTCTGAATGTTTTAGTCTTTTTTGTTATTTATGTAACCTATTTTGCATGCTTTCTCATTTTATTTTTTGTTATTGCATTACAAGTCATTTAAATGGGTTATATTGTAAATGAATGTGGCCTTTCTATTTGTTAGAGAAGTATTTATGCATACATTTATTTACAAGCCAGCATGGGTGAAGTGTGCTCAATACAACAGGAGGTCTAAATCTTTAATCCCAATGGTGAAATATTGTTATAGCCACTCTCTCTCTCTCTCTCTCTCTTTTTCTCTCCTCTCATATTGTCACATCCAGAGACTGGATCCAAGCTCTCTCCACCTACGTCACCTCCAACCTTCTGCGGGCTGCGGAGCTGGGGGTGGAGATAGGAGAGCTGTGGCTGCTTGGTAACTCAGCTGTGTACCTATGGAACTACAGCACCCACCTGCTGGCGGCTGGTGAACACCGCTGCCTGCTACCAACTTTCCAGAGATTGGTGGAGCTCTTCAGACAGGCCGACTATACTGGGTGGGCCTTATTACAGGGGAGGGCCAGGGTAGTTTAGTAAAGTTAATTTTCTTTATTTCTAAATAATATTTGCTATTACATGTAGTTCTCGAAGTGGGGGTTTGTACCCTTCAAGGGTTTGCAAGATTCTTTTGGGGGTCTCACAATGTGATTTAAAAAAACAACAAAAAAACGTTGTGTGTGTTTATATATATTTATAATCTTTTTTTGATATAATCTTATTTTATCTGTATAAATGGACAAATGGGGAATGCTCATGACCCTATAAACAACTTCTTTTTTGGGATCCTAGGTTAACATTTTGAGAACTCCGGCATTATTAGGTAAATGTCCGTCTGCTCAAATGAGACTAGAACCTGCTCCATTGATGCAAAATTCCAAATGTTGCGGGTTTTAAAGGCTGGTTTCTGAATCGTAGAATCTGGAAAAAAACTGTGTCATTGCATTTATAATAATAGGTTAAATGAGTCAACTTTTTATTTGTTGACTGATTTATTTGTAGTTTATTCTCTGTGGAGCTGAACCAGCCACTCACACAACAAGGGAAATGCTCAAATGTTTGTTTCTGACTCTAGGACACATCAGAGGATGTTGAAAACAGACCAATTTGTATTATCTTTAGGAGGTCTGTAAATATATCAGGGCTCTCCCCTCTAGTTTCAGTACTTATTTGTGTTGGATAATGTCAGTTTGGAACATTCCTACTGTTGTGTTTTGTAGGGACCGCGCTCTGTTCGTGCTGCTGTGTGACACGGTGGCCCGGGGGCTCATCCAGCCTCTGTGCGGGCCAGACGGCGCAGCCCTGCCACTGGATTCGGCCGTCAAGGAGTCAGCCGTGACCGCGAAGAGAACAAACAAGATGAAGAAGGAAACAGGCAAGCCCAGTTCCCGCGCTGAGTCCACGGGCCATACGGGCCATGCGGGCCTGCAGGACGTTCACAAGGCTCTGGAGGTGTGTTCCTGTGTTATTCTGTGTGTGCCCACGCGTATCTAAGTGTGTTTTTTAATACACGGTACAGCTGAAGCATGGAGGGGGTTTGAAGTTAAGCTGCTTTGCCTGCCGGTTCTGTTCTCACTGTGTTTGGAATATCAAAGCTCTCAGCCCGGCCGGGCGTCATTTTGGATTCTGTGCGAGTGCAAACACTCAACCCTGATTGGATCAGTCAGATGGCGGGGGAGGGCCATAATTTGCTACCGCAGACACATCGTTAGAACGACTTGTGTATTGTTGATGGAGATACGAGTTCACATACAGTATGATTCGATAACACTTCATTGTCAGTATGTTTATTATGTTCCACGAAATCCCAAAGACAAAATCCCATTAGAAACCTTAAATATGGAGGTATGCGTGTGATGTCACCCACTGGGTTCTGAAGAGACATTATGCAGCTAGTTTTGCTTGATGAGCACCTCCGTTGGAGGCGGATTTGATGTTAACCCTTTCACAATTGGCATTTCTCCCGATAGGTCGACTAATTCATGTGATTCCTTATGTTTGGTTGAAACACCTACTGAGCAACGTACTATACTATAACCACAGTGCAACAGCAAGACTTATTAGCAGGGATGGACATTTCAGGGAATTTATTACTTATTAGTACGCTCACATCAAAAACGAGCACTTGAAACAGAACATTCTTGACAGCTACGCTAAACTAAATTTAGCTTTATTCATGCTTTATATCTTTTTTTGTTGTAAATATCATTATTAGGCTGCTTGTTAAAACAATTTCTGCAGAGAAAATAAATGACAGAAAGAAATGAAAAAGGCACACTCCTGCTGCTATGTATTATGTGCTTAAATTTAAAATGCAACCGTTATACAACGTATTACCGCCCAGTTAGGGTTATCCGTGCCATCCTTATCAGTTCAGCTGTACATGCACTCACCTGTATCTCTTCCTAGCTGTGCGACCGCGCCCTGCTCCTGTCTAACTGCAGCGGGCCAGGTGAGAGCGTCCCCATCGCCCTGAGGAGACAGGTGGTGGTCACATGGGTGCAGGCCAAGAGGCTCCTTCGCCACCAGATTGGTCCAAACATACAGGTCAAAGATAAGGTACCACCCTCTGTTTCTGTCCAGTGACTCATTCATCGGTCAGTTCCAAACCCTGTTTAATTAGTCGACAGGATCCCTGTTAGAACGATTTTCATCAACATCTGCCGAAGCGACCCCCGGGGGCCCCTCACTGCCGTGCATGATCCATTCCCAGCAAAACGGGGTCGCTTCTAAAACACGCAAATTAAGAAACGCAGTGCTAATATAATGAGGATTTATCTCTAATTGCAATCAATAAATCATTTATCGAGCCATCTCCCCAGTAACGGAAAGTCATTCATTATCAATGAGAGCATCTTTATGGTATTTAGCTTGATAATCCTACAGGGAAATCATGCATAATTGACAAGCCAGTAGTAGGCCTACTACGCGTATATCCAGTTCACTGTACTGTACATCCAGCACAGCAGTGCAATGACACATACAGTAATGCTCTTCATATGGTTGTTCCCCCCAATGCCTTCCCCTGTCCAGTGTACAAACGATAAAGTGTCTGCCATGACGCACGTGCTGGTCGGCATGGAGATGTTCGGGTGTGCCAACAACCCCAGTGAGTTCTCCGTCCCCAGTCTCCCCGTGGTATGTACCTCCCCGGTGCCATGGTGAAACCCTGTCGCCCTCTATGTACTGTATGTCAGCTAGCTAGCTAGCATGGTTCATGTTTACATCAAGCGGAAAGTAGGGTAGTTCATCTTCCATTCAGCTCAGGGTCCCCCTGCCTGCCAACATGGTGGAAGCCTTGTGCTCACTCACAAATGTCAAATTGGTCTGCTATTTTCTTTTTCTCATTCATGTGCGATGGTCTATTTCTAGTCCACTTAACATTAAGGAAAATGTATTTAGGGGAAATAGTAGCACGTTTTTGGAATCGCAATCCCTCCATTTTCCTGTGTATTATGTAATGTAGGGGTTTTCACTTGTGATGGATATTTCTTTTCCCTTTTCTGTGGAATTTGCTTCTCTGCGTCCCTCAATCTCTTGTCTCCTCCTCATTCAGATCTGCCTCCCTGATCCCCATTCATCTCCTCTGCCATGCCGTCCTTGCTCTCCTCCCCTTGCTCCCCCCGTGCCTCACTTCTTCCTTACCTCCCCCACGTCACACCTCCCGTCCCCTCCCCTCCCCTCCCTTCTCTTCTCCCTCTCTCGCTCCCTTCAACCGACCGTTCCCTCTCTCCCCACCTAGCTGGTGCGCATGGCGTCCGAGTGCAGCTGGAGCGACCCTGTGGTGGAGCTGCAGGTGTGGTGCCAGCTGGCAGCCTTCTGCCACCATGCCGGGGACGGCAGCCTGCTCCTGACCTGCTCTCAGAACGCTCTGCAGCTGGAGAACGCAGCTGCTGTGGCGCTCAAGACTGCACCCTGTACACTGTGAGCGTGTTGCTGGCTGGCCAGACTGGGGCTGGATGCATTTTTGTCATAGCTCTCGGCGTGTCCCGCGCTTTTAAACAGCGGTTTCTCAGCCTCTCTGCCTCTACACTTTGGAACCATGTCCCATGCCTTTAAGTTGCAGAAATGTAGTCAAGCAAGCACTAGCCAAATGAAAACCTAATACATACTGTGTACTGTTTACAGCATATTCAACCATAAACAGAAACATTTACATTGAAAATAATAAGGATGGGATTAAGTCTTGAAATGATCTTGTTCCCCTTCCAGGAAGCATCTTCTGGCCCCCCAGGCGGTCCTGACCACTGCTTTAAACTATTGCCTCAGAGTGACTGGGGGGCTGGACTTTTGGTTGGAATTTCTACATACATACAGTATATGTATGAGGTGCAAATGGTGTCTACATCGACTCAGTGCATTCATCAAGAATGTATAAACCCTGCATTAGCATTTATTTATACATTTTCTGTCAAAAGGCTGCAAACGTTTACTTTCAAAGGTTTCTGACGTTTTCATTTGGCTTGCATAGTAGATGAACTGACATGCAATACATTTCTGTCACTTGCAGATATAGCCCGCAGGCAGTAAATGAAATGCTGAGCAGTGTGAACTGTTTGAGGGGTTTAACCTTGGCCCACCAGTCCAACAGGGACCAACGCGGCTATTGGGAGGCCATGAGCGCCCTCCTGTCCGGTGTTAGGTGACGCCTCCTTTTCCTGTTTCTCTTTTTTCGTTGTACTTGTTCCCTTTTCTGTGCCATATATTTGACCTCCATGCCCTCCTTCCTGCTGCTGTTTTCTCTCTTCCCCAGATACGCAGAGAAGGCTGGGAACGCAGCGCTGTGTAGGGCTGCGGCCAAGCACTACTGGAACGCCTGCCTGCCTCTGACGCAGAGCCCAGCGGACAGACAGCAGCTCCAGGCGCCCCTGGAGGTGATCCTGAGTGCCTTGGCCACCACCAGCAGCAAGCCGGTACTGTAAATATGCATTGTATCAATCACAACCATATCCCCTCTTGCAGCCTATATCGCCATGTCATCCAGTGGCTTGTGGCTGTTTATTATTGATGAATGCCAATGTAATGTCGTGGTGTAAACCCAGCGCTAGCCAGCCTAACCCCTGTCACTCCTATAGGTTATTGATGTTTTACCACATTTCCTCTTTGATGTTCCCTTATAGGCAGCAGGCTTGAAGAGTGTGAGGGGCTTGGCGAGCTTCGCTGCGCGGCCTCTCGGGAGCTCCGATGCTTCCAGTGAGTACTGAACCAAGCCTCAAACGCTTATGGCAGGGTAGAGCTTCCGCCTTTGAGGATAAATTCATGAAAGTTTGGGCCTGTGCTTTATACATCCATCTGATTGGTCAGCTACCCAGGGGAGCTCTCTACTGTAACGTTAAGGGGGCATAGAGGCTCCATGTCACAGACACAGAAAAAGAGAGTTCGATGTGTCAGGAATTTATCTGCTGCCAAATCTGTACCCTTATATTTATATATTGTCTTATTTCTTGTTTTGTTTTGTGTGTGTGTGTGTGTGTGTGTGTGTGTGTAGATGAAGATGATTACTTGACCCTGCAAACAGGCATTTACAGTCAACTGTTCTACATCCACACTGACAGAGGTGACTGGAAGAGTGCTCTGCAGGTGTTGGATAAAGCCATCAGAAACATGCCCCACACTAGACACCGGCTGTGAGTAAAAAGCACACTTTGTGCCTGTGAAACAAACAGTGAGGCTGACAGATGAATGTCATTTGTATCGCCGCAGGGCCCTGTTTAAACACCGCGTGTTGCTGCGAGCGCGCCTGGGAGAGAGCGTGCACATGGACGTGCACCGCTTTCAAGGGGAAGGGGAGCTCCGGCTTTCCTCTGTGTGGCACCAGGTGGCGCTGTGCACCAGTGATGTGGAACAGAAGCTGACCTGCTACCAGAATGCTATTACCTCTCTAGTGGTAATCCTTTAAAAAATTAATAAACTAAAATAACTTTTTTATAAAATTACAGTTTATATCAACCCATGTCTCAGGAATGTACAGAAGTACCACATCCTATTGTTTAGATTAATTGGCATTGTTTTTTAATGATTTTAATGAGATGACAAGTAATTTCTAAAAGCTAATTTCATGGAACTTGCTTAAACAATGAACTACATAAAATGCTAAATCAATGAAATACTGTACAAGGATTTCTCCCAACAAAATACATTGGATAATTTTAATAATATATCACTAGGGAGCAAAAATGTTCAAAACACTCCATCGCCATCTAGTGGTGCTAATACTCAATTACAACTATCCGGTCTAATGTATTTTTGGGATTTTCTTTTCTCCTTTGTGTTAATTCTGAATGAGTGCAGAGTTCAGAGAGCCAGTGGCAGAAGGCAAGCCTTTTGCTTGAGCTTGGGGAGTGGCTCTACTGTCAGGACTTCCCCATAATTAATGCCCAACACCAGATTGAGTGGGCCATAGACATCCTGCTGCAGATGGACGGACAACAGCCAGGGGAAGCAGGTACTGCTTAGTTACTACAGTAAACACATTGTTTTAACAACTTTTTTTTATAATGTCCAGATGAATCAAAATAGTGTAAAGTGAAAGATTTGGACAGCTCCCTTAGACGTAAGCTTTTACGCATGCATGGATTTCTCAAGGGCGTCCATGGCATATGGGCTTGACGATGTTTACTACTCTGTGTGTGTGTGTGTGTGTGTGTGTGTGAGTAAGAGTGCGTGTGTGTGTGAGTGCGCACCAATTTTTAATTGATGAAGCTCTGGACACCCAGGCTTTTAGAAAAGCTTGCGGTGTGTTGCCCCTGCGATAAGATGTGCTCCCATTTTTAGGCGTTGTCTTAAAGCCGTTTTACTGTTGCTGCAGCTATACCTTGAAAGCCCAACGAATGTTGCATAGATGTGTTTCTTTTCTATAAATATTTTATTAGAATGGGTTCAATATTCGCACAGGGCCATTTTGATAACAACCTATCAAAAAGCGTCAAGAGTCAAAACCACAGAACTGTAGGAGTTGCTATGTTGTTTGTTGGCTTAAATCAAAAGGGATTCATAAGAATGTTTTGTGAGCCCACTGATATGTGCATAGGTAAATAATACATCTGCATTAGCAGATAGGCCTGTATATTGACAAAACACTCCGACATCTATATTATATTTACTGTACCACTGAAGTGTTTACTTTATTGATTGTAGCTGGGGGGGTTTTCATCCAGATTATTTCAAATCATATTAAGAATATGAATCCAGGGTTCCAACGTTCCGTGTCATCTTTAATCAGTCTAATCTGTGCTAACGCTATACCACTGATAATAACACCCCGACGATGCACCTAGGGGACCCGTCCAAGGAGGATGTGGTGTCGGCGACGCGCGGCTCCACCGCGGGGGTCCAGGGGCCTTGTCCCAGCGAGCTGAAGTGGAGGGGGGTGAGGTGTCTGGAGAACCTGGTGAGATGCTACACTGTGCTGGCCGTCATGACAGACCGGACGTCAGCCCAGCACCAGCTGAACCTACTCAGAGCCTACACGTTTGTCCTGCAGATGTGGCATGTGAGCAAACCCCCCGCTCTTGTTGGCACATTTTTCTTCCCTATAACCGCCGGGTGCTCATGAGCGCCCCCAAACAAGTTCTTTGTCAGCTCAGTACCATGCGGTACCTTTCACCTTAATGTGCATGTTTAAAAAAAGATATAATATTTTATATGCAATATACTCAATATAATGTATGGTATATACCTGTGGTTCTGACCCAGTGCGGTTTACATGAACTACATAACCTGATCATTGAATTATCCGTGATGCTTGTTATAACAGAAGAAGCTTTTCAGTTATTCTTCCAAAATGATGCTTGTCTGTTGGTCAGTACGCAAAGGATACAAGCTGTGTGCTCTGTGTGTCGCCACAGCTGTCCATGGCAACAGAGCCCGAGGTCTTCAATGACACAAAAAGTCCGTCACCCCAACCACCTCCCTCGTCTGCCTCGAAAAAAGAGAAAGGCGGAAAGATGAAGGAAACAAAGTCGGTACGACCTACACCTAATTTCTGCTGCTCACATTCAGTTTTTGGGGCTTTCATTGGTGTTTCTTACACAATTATACTGTGTAAAGTTACTTCTCTGTAGATATGACCAACTTTTGTCTTTGAGTTGACATTTCATAACCAAAATGATCTCTGAAACCTCATTTCAAATCCCCTTTTTCAGCCTTTCATGTACACCCCTTTCTCATAGCATGCACATTTCTACATCTACAAAATATTATACAGAAGTAAAACGTCTGCAGGCTTAAGTGGGTTGATACCAAATGCTAATTTCCTGTTCCAGGATCTGGTGTTTCCCAGCACCCCAGAGGAGTGGGTCCGCTACAGTTGCCCCGACAATGCCAGACAGAGATTCAGAGCCAGCAGCAGCTGTTACTGTATCAACAGGCACACCATCACCGCACAGGCAAGCTTGGGCTCACGGCCCACTGATGTACCCATAGGGATATAACTCCAGCGGTGTTGAGTCCAAGGGTAATATACCTGCTGAGAACAGTGGCACCCTGAAGAGAGCAGGTAGTGCGCTTGTGAGTCCAAGGGCGATGTTTCAGCTCCAAGCATCCATTTAGCTTTGGCCCGCCGTATTGACAGGTTGTCATCTGTGTCTCTGGAAAGAAGGCTGGCTGGACGAAATCAGATTATTTCATAGGACAGTCTATATATTATCGCCCTTATTTATTATTTGCTTTGTTTTGCCTTGGCTGCAGACTCTGAGCTTGTACTACCTTGACCTACTGGTGAAGGAGCTGCACTCGCTCTCCCTTGCTCCCTTGACTTTACCCATACTACACCTGGCTGAGGCCATCGCTCACGACCTCCTGGATAGAGAGAGCCTGTCTGACCTCTACCGTCTCAGGTACTGTAAAAAATATGTCTCATTTTGTCTTGGGAAGGAAAAAGCTGTAAAAATCAACATTCCTAGGCACGTTTTCTTTCTGTTTTTTTTAATACAATTTTACACACACATTTCACATTGTTCTTTTCAGTCCAAGTGAGTTGTTTCTTCTTCAAACGTCTAAAAAGGCATTTCAGGACAAGCTGTTTGATGGAAGTCCTGTTCCTTTAGTAATACAGTGTTTTCTTTGACTGGGAGAGGGGGCCTTTATCCACCCTGACCCTCCACTAGCTTTGAAGCCGGGGCAAAAGGCAATGTTATCCTCCCATCAGAGGAGTACTGCTTTGTTTGTTTTTGAAATCCTATAGAGTGGACTGACTTAATGTATGATAGTATAATGTCATTCTGTGTCTTTTCCTGTTAAGAGTTGTGAAGACCTGTTCTCAGATGGGGGTCGAGACATGTTCACCGTACTTTGAAAAGCTATTATTTCTGAGCAGCGTCCAAGAGCAAGAACAGAGGGAGTAAGTCCATGTCAGAGCTAAGGGGTTTATCACAGTGGTTGGATTGTTTCTAGGAGGGTGTGATAGTCATATTTGTATCATATTTATGGTAATCTTTATAATTACCGTCTGTAATTATTTCTTCTATTTTTTTTCTTGTTGTCTTGTTTTGATAATCTTTGAAAAGTAAAATTTTCAACCCTGTTTATACTGTGTGTTTTTATGCTGTTATGTAATGCCAATAAAATAAGTGGTTCAGCGTGCGTGCACAAGAGGGTCGCAGGCACCGAGCCACTTGTTTTTCAGGGTCAAAAAGTTGCGCAACCACTAGTTTAGCCTAATGTACTTGACAAAGAATAAAATGGTATATGTGCTTCCAGGTGCCGTAAAGCCATGGCTTTCCTACAGGAAAGGAAGGGCCGTTGCAAGGTTTTAAATCAGGTCAGCCAGCTTTTTACATTATGAGCTTGTCCTTTCTTACCTTCATCTAATACAGTGCTTCAGAAAATCCTTACATATGAATGATTACAAAGCTTGTGCTTTAGTGTACCTTTTAACCCTACCCTCAAATGTCACATAAAAGCATGTGTCATATTAGCAAGTTTAATCTGTAACCTTTTGTTTACAATGCAAGAATTTTCATTGCTTCACCTGAACAGAGAGGCTAGACAAGCCAATGGTAATTTCTTATTTGTTATTTTAGCATTTAGTTATCAATTTAGTTATTAGACGTAGAATTGTATTAAATCTAGAATTGAAGAAAAATATATTACCATTGAAATAAATTACTTTTGCTAATTTTATTTCAAGTTAGGATCGTGATTGACAAGTATTATTGTATTATTATTATTATTAGTAGTAGTATTATTATTGTATTGTATTATAGTATTATTGTTATTATTATTATTATTATTACAATTAATGTAAAAACGTCAATTCTTAAAACACATTTTGTCACACTGAATCATATTGTAGGTAGGCCTACTAGATATATTTGTACATGTAAATAAACAGTTCCAGGTTTATGGTTAAATTCTCTCCAGAAATATAGGTCCCCAACGTTAAGGTTGTTTATTGCACTGCTGTCTTTTACAGTACAGTATGACCTTGTCTGCCCGTCTCTGTCCGCAAGCTTGTACTGTATCTACCTATTGTTTTGTGACTGATAATGCCCATTAGAAAGGCATAAACAAGTTAAAGGTATAATTAAGAAACACCTGAAAGTTACATGAATACCGATTCAGGTGAAGGTGAATTTCACTCACATCTCCCTGGTCTTTTTTCCTAGAGAATCGAGCAGTGCGACGAAGCCAGGCCTGGGCAGCGGTATGTGGAGTTGTGTGCTCAAGACGTCTGGCTGGACAAAGCTGAGATATGTCTCGGTATGGGACTCTATCAAGCTGCCAGGCAACTGCTGGCTGAGGCCCACCTGGTGGCATCGGTGAGTTGTAGGAACGAGACCGTAACAAGCTGCTGTGAGACAGCTTTAAACACCACACACACATACACACACAAACACACCACGGTTTACTGACACACAATAATTGCCAGTATTTGTTGTAGCCGTCTTCGAGACCCGATGCTTGGGGCTTACAGCATGAAGTTCTTGTGTCAACTACAGTATATAATAACAACCATATTTGATGGAAAGCCCAATCTAAACAATACCATGCTTGGTCATTATATTATTGCACTTCTTTTGTATCTCCAGGCATTCACTGGAATGTTTTGAAATGTTTTATGACAATTCCCCCTCAGATCCATTGTTTAAAGCCTGCTTATGAAGTTCATAGTGCTATTTCCCCTGCTTTGTATTCCATAATCCTATCCCTCCAGGAGTTGGGGGAGCAGGCAGGAGTCGCAAGGAGTTTGCTTGGCTTGGCCAAAGTGGAGTGTGAGGAGCAGAACCACACCCAGGCCCTGGCTCTGTTGGAGAAGGCACGAGACCTGGGTGGGGATGAGCAGTTCTGGTACCAGCTAACCCTCACCACGGTCCGGGCCACATTGGGCCAGGGAGGCCAGGACTCCCACACCAAGGTATACAGAAACCAGCTGACTGCGGGCCTCATCTGATTCATGAAAGTGAAACGCACGCGTTCCATTCTGAATGTATTGCTTTTTTTCAGGTTGATAAGATTGTAAAACAAGGCTGCAGAGTTCTGAGGTGTGTCCTGGAGCAGCAGCTGAACAGAGCTCCAAATCTCATGTTCCTCATCACATCACTAGAGATCAGGTACCCTACAGACAACTCTGGGAGGAATTAGAAAGTGTAACTTTTCAGTTCGGCATTGAGCGCATACTGTACATGGAATAATTCAACTGAAATCTGGTGTTAAAAAGCATGGAATTATACAAGCTGTTTTGATATGTAGCCCATCAGCACCCAATAAATACTCAATAATCATAATAACTACTAAAAACATTGTTAAAGATAGATAGAGATTGTTTTGGTTTTTTTGTTGTTGCTATGAACGTCACATTTTTTTAAAGAATGTGAAATTGTTTCATTTGCTAAACAGTGGATTATGGGATCCGAGTGTACCGTATGTGGATTCACCACAACAGTAATGCAAAAAGCACTTGCAAGTAGCTGCAGCTTTTTTAAAATCGTATCACTCATCTAAAAGAATATTCTTTTGAAGTGAATTGCTCCAAGAGTTAACCTCGAATCTAGAATGTTTTCTACTCTGCCAGTGTAGAACGAAAGCTTGAAGCACCACAGCCAATTGACGACTGCAATTATTATTCAAGAGATTATCCAGTTAATTGACTGTACATTAGGATCCTTTCACAATTTCTTATATCTTAATGGTAAATTTTTCATTGTACTTTTGTTATGGTGCGTTCCAGAGCTGCTGTGGAATGTATACGTACAATCGGTGATGAACCGAGGGAGGACCTCCCTTTTCACGCAATCCAGAGGCTGATGGCAGCTTGTGACACCCTCAGAGAGGGTGCCGGTGGATTCATTAAACTGGGGTACAGAGAAGCTGCAGCGGAGGCCCACCTGGAGCACGCAGAGGGACTGAGGTCATTAATTGCACTGTAACAAGCGATTAGAGTTTTTCTGCTTGCTTAGGTTAACAGGGTTTGCTTGAATGGGACGAATATATTGACTTTCAGATGGATGAGGCCACCAAACTATTTGAAAAACAATTAAAGCCCCTACGGACAACTTTTGACTGTTTTGCACTATAGTGAAATGGTTTGTCAAATTGGTTCGAAAGACACAACTAAATATAGTTACCAGAGCAATTTTACCAGTTAGTAAGCTATTTTTGTATCGCTAATCGCCCGAACTTTGGTATTTGAGCCGACCCGAGTAAGCAGAAACGTGATTAATGCAACAATCTTGTCTTTAGTGGCTTTAAATTAAAGTTCTACAAGCTATTTACTTTTCTATTTGCTCACGAACGTTTTTTTTGTGCAAATTATATTTGTAAATGCCTTCCTCTATGCTCACACCTCCTCAGGATCCTGGCCAAGCACTCTACCAACACAGAGGTGCAGAAGCGCTACTTAATTGATGCCTTCTCCCACATGCAGCAAGCTGTTTTAGGTCAGGAAGAGGTGGTGCTGAATGCTCAGGGTTTGATCCTGTCACAGGAGGAGGTAAATACAACACACATGCTTACCGTCTTACTTTGTGAAAGCCTCAAGTGACATTTCATCTCTTAGAGCTTTTGTGGAATCATCCATCTTCTCTTTTTGTTGGAATCGATCCCCGCATCTCCACAAAACTGCTTGTTAGGCACCGAAACAAACGCCCGACCAGGTCTATACCCTGGCCCGGAAAGGGCATACATAATGCAGACTTTTTTTTATGCCTTGTGTTGAGAAATGGGATTTGCTTGTGAAAATGTCTGTTTGAGAAAAAATGTTCTAAGAAAACCTAAATCTGCTGCCTGGATCCCTGAATCTGTAGTACCCGACCCCTTGCTGCCATTGGCAAAAATAAAACAAATGTTTATATAAGGTATAAAGCCTCCTTTAGCTGGTCAACAACAAATGGGTGCGAGAGCCCTCGTCTGACCAGGCAGAATCAGAGCTAGCATGCAGACAGGTTTATCCATGGGCATCTGTGCCAGAAACGCTTTGGCTCTCAGCTGGATTTGCCCGTTGATGAAAGCATGAAAGAAGACATTTTTATTGAACTGCTCCCCACTCCAGATTGAATGATTTATTTAGCCATTACTGTGTTGACCTGTAACAATGTGTTCTCAGCAGATGGTGCTGCTGTCCAAGTAGGCTTTCCGTAATGAACTTCTGTCAATCACTGGGACTAAACTGCTTAACCCTCCATATTGTGATCTTATTTCCCTTATATTATCGGTTCTCAATTGTTTTTGCATTACAGCCCAACTGTTTTTATTTGCCTTCAAATATTGATTCATGTTATGCACTATAATATTACCTAATACAACAACCCCACACAACAAGACATTTATGGGTTTCATGCTATTGGTTAAGAATCTAAAGACCAGGGGCCTCGTTTATAAATGCTGTGTATCTAGAAAAGACCGTGTACTCCACTGTCTACGCAAATTCCCGGATTTATAAAAACTAAACTAGCTTATGTATCTCTATAGAAAATGTGACCCAGATTAGGGAGGCAGAAATGAAAAACAGGAAACGAGGACGACGATGGCAATGAATGAAATAAAAATAACCAAATAAAACCTTCCTATAAAATATTTCTGTTGTAATTACAAGTTGGGCAATCATGTGAATGTAAAATAATCCGTGATTAATTATGCACGGATCCCATTTTAATTAGCCTGTAGTCTATATTTTGTATTTATATTGATGATTATATTGTTGACAGTCTGAAAAGTAGTGGGACGTTTTACACAAAGTGGGGGGGGGGGGGCGCCCCCCCCCCCCCCGCCGCCGGGGGGGGGGGGGGGGGGGGGGGGGGGGGGGTGGGGGGGGGGGTGTGGGGGGGGGGGGGTGGTGT